>CM029131.1:11043098-11145598 GCA_016859345.1 Istiophorus platypterus | reverse complement strand
TGACATATATATATATATATATATACATATATATGTCATTTTTCCCGTCACAGGGAATAAATCTCACACTCAGAAACCACACACTCAAATTAAAAGGGGCAAAATGGTGCAGTTTGTAGAGACTCTGTGTTTTCATACAGGAAAAGCATTAAAAATATATAGTAAAATAAAAAAAAGGATCAAAGCAGTGGGAAAACATTTAGCTTCCTTTTTGTTAAGAGGTAGTTTTCCAAAAGTAGAGTTCCAGGCGGATTCCCTCATTTCCTGCGAATTACGTTGATTTCTTTAATACTAACCGATAATTAATCGGTTTGCTCGACTTCTCAATGCAACTCGGAGCAGCTGTGCTCATTTTTTCTTTTAAAACCACACCGTTGGCAGTTCGCACGCTGTGGAAAGTGTCGCCCGCCCAAAACGTTCCTTAAACTAGTACTTTTATTGATGGGAGTTCTGCAAAACTGCAAAACTGCGAAAAACAAAAAACAAAAAAACCCCCCACACTAGTATATGGGAGATGCTGTTTACAGTCGGTATGTAAAGTACTACGGGTTTGGGCCACAGTAACAGAGGAAGCCGGATACAGAGAGACATACACCTGTCAAGTAACCTGTCAACTTGTAGACCCTGAGCGACTTTTGTGTGTAAATATGAGTAATATTTAAAATGAACACAAATACCAATGGGGCTTCTGACATGAAGGTGGTTGGACAATCAGCCCGGATGTAAATCTCATGTATCTGGAGATGTACTGACTGTTTTTTTGACTGCTTACTCTTCATAAATCTCCTCTGATGCGAACAGCTTGGTCATTCGAATTAGCCTCCATCGACTGCTCTCTTTCACGTGGCTTTGACAGAGCGAAACCAAAGGCAACCAGAGAGAGGGAGGGAAAGAGAGAGGGAGAAGGAGAGAGAGGGAGAGAGAGGAAGAGAGAGGGAGAGAGGGAGGGAGCGAGAGAGAGAGAGAGAGAGACAGACAGACAGAAAACACAAGATAAAATGAAAGTGAGGAACACGAACACAGGGGAAAGAGACAATCGCAGCATAGAAAAGTGGAAATGGAGCAGGCACAGAGACAGAAAACACACACTAGCTGAACAAAAACACACACACATACACACACTAGACACACACTAGACACACACTGAGAGAGAGAGAGTGAATAAGAGTGCAGCCCTGTGAAAGTGGGAAGCCCATTTGTAAAGCCCTCACGCTCTCAGGAAGACTTTTTGAAGTGATTATGAAGACAGTTCAGATCAAAGGATTTGACAAGTCTGAGTGCGCGCCAAATATGAGGCCGGGTAATCACACTCGAGCCCCTCCATGCAAGATGGCATAGCCCCCCCCCCGACACACACACACACACACACGCACGCACGCACACACACCCCCCAGCTGCTTTGCAAATGTAATGTGACACTTACGGATAAACAGATTATCAAGGAATGGAGGGGTGGGGCTGGGTGAAGGGACCAGAAAGGAAGAAAAACCCCCCCAAAAAACCCACATCTCCGCAACTTGTAGAAATCAGATGGGGGGTGGGCACGGGGGGGCACGGGGGGGCTGGAGTTTATTTAATGAACTCTGGGGACGGGCAGTGTCAGAGAAATGATGATTAATTCTCCGGCGCTGATACAGGTCTAAACGATATAATTCGGGAATATTAGCGGGAACATTAGATGATGAGGCAGTATTTCTGCTGGTGGCACGGTCGACTCGGCGCTTGGGAGACTCTGGCGTCTTCTTCCTCTTTTCCCTTTCCCTTCCTTCCTTTCTCTTTCCCTTCACTAGTTATTATAGATTAATCCATAATCCTCAGCACCTAAAGCATTTTTGTCAGTGAAGTTCAGGGATAGAGGCGGTGGAATATTTTTTTTTTTTTCTGGAATATATCTCTGGTGCTCATTTCCCCCTCAGCGTGATGTCACATTGTCACGTCTCCTCCTGAAAATGCTCTGTCGCCGGCTCCTCTCCCCAGATATACTGTTTCCTAAGGTATTTTGGCAGAGCCGACGTGGGGGACTTATCAGTTTATGTAACCGGAAAATTTTCTACATCTTTTACGACCTTTTCATATTTTCCTTTAACCTCGTGCCCTGTAAATGTGATGTGATGTGATGTTCGCTGCCCATAATGTGATGAAATGTGATAATGTGTGTGTTTTTAAGAATGAAGTAGAAAGGTCCTATGTAGGGCATGAATAGATCAGTGAAAAGCTAAACCTCACACTGTGCAACTATGTCATAATATCAAATATGCCACTTTAAAAAAAAAAACAACTGTATTTGAATGAATTTCTTGTGCCTGGAATGTTGAGAGCTTCTTCATTCAAAACTCCATTGAGAAAGGTGCCATTTTACTGATGTTTTGCTCCACGTGCTGCACAGCCTTTGAAGGACTCTGGAACAATGAACTCTGAATGAAGTGGAAGTGGTCCATGTTGTCGCCGTCCAGCGGAAACCACGTATCCCCGGGGTGTGGCGAGTTCCCCTGTACGATTTGAGAAAATTCCATTACTGACAAAACTGTTTTACAAAATTAATTGGATTATCTGAAAGTTCTCTCTCACGAAGCTACAAAAAAAGAAAAATCTGTTTTTTCTTACCTCACGACGTCGACGTGAGACCAGAAGTCGAGGTTGTGGAGCTGTGTGGTTTTCGTGGGACAGCGAACACTCGGCCAAACAATGCATGTTTGCAACCTTTTACCTTTCACTGTCTTACTTTTAATGTAATCGACTCCGCAATAAAATCAGATCAACGGAAGCTCTGCTCTCGGTCTGTTTTGTCCTCTGAGTGTCTGTTGTACGTCTGTGGACCAGCCAGTCGGGTCTTTACGTTATAAAACAAAAGTCCTCTACTTTCATTTTGCGAGGCGATTAAAGTGGCCCTTTAAGTGCCTCACTCAGAGTCACCGAATGTCCATTTGTCCAGTCAGAAGTGGGTGTGCTTCGTTCTTTTCTTTCTTCACCTCTGCATGTGTGTGTTTGTGTGTATGTGTGTTAATGTGTGTGTGTTTGTATTCTGAATGACCCTTGTGGCGGCACAAACGTCCCTTTGAGGGCACACGGACAGATGGACGGACGGGGTGACTCGGCGACGAACCCAGAGGACTGAGGCCCCAGTGTGGCCGCCGCCACGTGGCCTGAATCCCCTTTCATATCCACGGCTCGTCCGTTTCCTGCCCCCCCCCCCCAACCCCCCACCGCCAGCCTCCCTTTTTTTCGCTTGCACGGGCGGCACCAAAACCGTGATGCAGCGGACGACGGCGGCGGGCAGACGGACGAGTTTGAGGGAAAGCTTGGCGTCTCGAGGCGTCAACGGGAACCGGATCGGGCCAAAGATTCCCCAATGGTAAACCGCTTTCAAACGGCTGCTCCTGGTATTGTTACATATATATATGTATATAAATATATATATATATATATATATAAATATGCTCGGTGCGCTTCGTTTGCAAATAAATGCCAAAAGCTGACAAGAGCAGAGTAGACGGAGAGGCTGGAAATACAAACTGAGCGGCGGAGAGAAAGAAACCCCACGGAGCTGATAAAAATATCTCACCCCAAAAGAGAGAAGAGGGAAACAAAACAAGTTCACCAGCAGAGACACAGGTGAATTTGTCACAGAAAAACAAACTGGTGCAAAAAAATCCAAAACTAACACAGAGCGGCAATGCTGGGTGTTTTTTTTGCACAGAGACTAGGACCCATTAATGATTATTTAAAAAAAAAAACCTCTCTCATTGTACTACAAAAACCCCCAAAAATAACGTTAAAATATTTGATATGATTCTTCCTTCTCCATCCTATCATTCTTCAATCCTGCATAGAAAACTTCAAATGTCCTTGTTGTCACCAGCGAATCAATTATATTTTACAAGAGTCTTTAAAAGCATCGCATTACCCGACTTAAGTGTGACACTATTATACACTTTCAGAGCTGAACCCCTCCTCTTCCCCTCCGGTTCGATGTGTCAACGGGGGATGTCAATTTGATTGGCCGGCACCGAGGGCGGACGGCTATCGATTGGCCGGTCATTAGGACGGCGTGGCCCGGCGGGAGTATCGGGGCTGAGGCCGTTGACACCAGGCTCCGCCGCGTCGACCGCTCTTTAACGAACAGGCCATCGGCCGGCCGGGACCCCGGCCATTGACCCGCCCGGCGGTGGGGGAGCGCGGGGAGCCGGGTGTGAGTAAAGCGCCGCGGTGTGTGGTGGTATTGATCCCTGGATGAGACGCTGGGAGTCGGGTGGGGGGGGGCTGTATCGGAGACAAGTTTTCAATTGGAGCGAGAGCGATTTCCAGCTCTGAGAGTAGAGGCCTGGTCTCTGAACGTGTGCTGTACATAAGGTCTGAAAAAGCAAACACATAAGGCAAGAAAATCATAAAAAAATATAAAGGTAATACATAGAGACTTTTTTTGTTTTGTTTTGTTTTTGTGCGATGACAGAGAGAGAAAACACACGAACCCAGGTCAGGTCCTTTTTCTCTGCCGAGTTCAGGCATCAGACGGGGAGCCGACAAATATTAGAGGGCAAAATGTATTTTTCCGAAAAACACATTATCTGGATCCTCTTCGGTGCCATGTTATGAATACAGCACTGGGTCAAAATAACCATGTTTTGGTTTTTGGCAGATAAACCGACGGTAATAGAGTTAGAGCGATAGAGTAGAGCCAACTCCGCTCTGTGTTAGTGATCATTTTTTTGACCCGGCACTTGTTAGCGAGCGGAGTTTGCCTCCCATTACAGTCTTGTAATTACCATTCGCTTTCATTACCCGTAACCGCAGCCTAACCCTGGGAAGAGTTGTACTGAACCTAACGAATCCCAACCGTAGTTCATCTGCCGCAGCCGCCATCTCCCCAAACCTTAGCTTTACCGTGGTTGCCGTTATTACCCATTATTATCGGTGTCATGCAAAGTTTTGCAGCGTCCCCCAACAGCAATAATCTTTTCTTCAACCCGTCTTGAGTAACTTGAATATCTGAGGGTCTTCTGAGGATGAACAGGTGTTTACCTGAATTGTGAAATCAGGACAAAAAACATCTTCATATTAGTTCAGTTGTCTTAACCGTTTTTTTTCTGTTTGTTTTCCTTGAAAACATGGCCACCTCCCGCACGTCTGCGCTGCTGCTCCTGATGAATGAGCTCGTGCTCCGTGCAGCAGGCAGCATTAGCCAAATGCCTCAAAACCCGAGCGAACGCGTTTACTCGCCGTGTTTCTCAGGTATTTGACCGATGTGGCCGATCAGACGTCTCCATGGCGAGAGCTGGCAGAGATACGAGCCAAAAAAAAAAAAAAGAAAAAGCGGATTGGTTCGGCGCCGCCGTGCCTTCTGGGGGCAGGGGAAAGAGATGCTAGCTTGTGTGTTCCTGTGTAAAAACAGGCTTCCAGTGTGTGACAGCTACAGCCTGATTACTCTCTTAAAATATCACTACGGTCTCTGTACTTATCAGATTAGGCTGAGAAAGGGATTAAAAACTGAGAAATACTCAGAAATATTAGATATTGAGTCTTCACATTGGTTTATTCTACTTTTGTCTGCAGATTTTTTTTTTTTTTCCAAAGAAGTGCCAGTATATTCCAATCTGGCTTGAACTTTAGACACGTGATTCCCTGGGACACGCGGCGGCTCTTAGAAACCAACTAATTTCGAATGGAATCTGGCGAGGTTGTGGTTTCCGCGGCGGCGGAGCCGGAGTGAAATGTCAGGGCTGAGGAAATCTTTCACGACGTCGGGGGAAGTGAGGGACGAAAACAGTCAACAACCGTGTGGCGAAGACAGGACTGTGTGTGGACTGAATGTGTGTGTGGACTGAATGTGTGTGTGTGTGTGTGTGTGTGTGTGTGTGTTGGGGGGCTGGCAGGCTGTGATCAGAAAGTGAATGAGCCATTTCACTGGCTGCAGTTCTCCCCTCTCTCTCTCTCTCTCTCTCTCTCTCTCCCTCTCTGTGTCTGTGTCTCTCGCTCTCGGAGGGGAAGCCCGGGCTGAGGACAGCAGTGGAAATGAGCTCGGCCGTGCAGTAAGTGTGTCGACCTCGTGGCTAACCCCCTCGCTGTTTCCACCGCTCTCCCCGCTAAATGATGCCTACTGTATCCTGCCCGAGAGGAGGAGGAGGGGGGAAGAGGAGGAGGAGGAGGAGGAGGAGGAGGACGGATCCTGCTCCCACTGCCCCCACCCCCGGTGTTCCCTCATCAGCCAATCCGGAGGAGTAACCGAGCAAATTGTACCTACACTGGACATTCTGGGTTTTCACTTGTAAATGTGGTGCCGAACCTGTCGGAAGGAAAATCTGTAAATATCCTGCATGTATTTTTTCGGCTTCAGGAAGTAAAGGTGCTTAAAATGCCCTGAAAACTGATTTTCTCAATCATTCTCCTTCGAAATGTGAAAGGATTTGTCACAAACACGACTATTTCTGACAAGTTAGAGCAGTTCTGGTTTCTTTTACAAGCCAGAAATCTGTATTTCATTCCCTCTGAGGTCTTATCTCTAATCCGATCAAGCAGATTAAGCTTTTAATGGGTTAAAACTATTAACAGATAATAACAAAAGAAATTTTTTTGCTTATTTGGTCATGAATATCAGCGTTTTAGCAAAATATGAGCATGAAGTTTTCAAGAGGGATACAAAGATAGAAAGTTAAGCAAGAAACATTTTGTTTTTCAACATTTTGATTCACTATCAACTATTGGGATAAGGATTTGTAATAATTTAAACTAAGCTTGGTAGCTTTTTTTATGCTTTCAACCACATCTCATGGTCCTCTTCATTGACTGTAACTAAATCAGGTGTTTTCATGTGACAGAATTCCTGCACTACCTCTCATTTGGTCACATGACGACACCGAAGCCGGTTACATTCACAGGAGAAGACCATGACATATGATTGAAAGCTGTAAAAATCAGGTAAGTGGAATGTTTGGATTATTTGTTTTATGTGTTTTTTGTGTTTACTTCTGCAGACATACGTGTTCAGTTACATGAGATGAACTGTTTATGGCACAATTACATTAAATATAAACATTCTAGTCGTCTTGTGCATCATTTTACGCAAGGTTCCTAAATTTAGTCTGATAAAACAGCGTTATGCAACACTGAAAACTTGGGATGTTACATTTAGAAACAAAGATGTGTGGGATTTTAATGATTTGTTCAGTTATGAGCTTGTAATGATTAATGATCAAACTTTAAAGCTGCGCAGCACTTAAGTAAAAACCTGCAGGGCTTTTGGAACCCTGACAAATCAAAATGTCAGTAAAAATATAAACCCGAGCTTAATTATCTTTTAACACGTTTATCAGAAGGTTAGTGTGTTATTATTAATCTAAATTACTGCATGACTACGAACGCGGGGCCAGCTTCTTGCCGCCTCGGCGGCTTATTTCAAGGCCGGCACCTCAACGCTCCACAAGAATGTGCTTTTGCCTCTGTGAATCATTGCAGTGGATGCTGCCAAATGACTGTTAATATTCCTCTATATTAAATTAAACATTTACAGACCTCACAGAAAAGCAGCAGCGAAGGGCTTCTGACAGGTTTGATAATGGGTACGTCGAAGAGTCTAAGAGGGTTAAGTGTGTGAAAGTTAAGACAGGATTTCGAACCTTGGGTTTTACCCCAGTTGGGGCTGCAAATTGGGGAAAGACTGATGCATTGATATTCAACTGAAACAACATGAGAAAGAACTAGCTTCCACGCTATATATTACTCTCCACATAGAAAATAAAAGGTCGCTCTAGCTCGACTGCCATGTGCTTTATAGGTTATTTCAAAAACAATATGACAGGCGTTCATAAGCTTGAGATGAATCAGCCCACAGGAGCACGTAGCACGTAGCCCTAAAGTATCGAGGTGGGTTTTTCTTTCGAAAGTTTACCAAAATCAAACGCATGTGAGAAACTGGAAGTCCTCTGAAATTTTTTAGAATAAACGGATTGCTTCACGGGCCGCGAAGGGCTGACGGACCCTGGTTTGGAGTCGTGTTTCCCGTCCTACAGGGGACACGGCGCCGGTGAAAGAACTAAAAGAAAGAACTGCTGTGGCACTGGGCCTCAGTTTGAACGCATTACTACAGGGGAAAGGCTCCGTCTTGGGGGGGGAGTCGGCTCCTGACTGCTCAGAGACGAGCACCGTCTCCAAAGCCGAGAGGATTACGGTTAGACTCCTTTAATTATTATTATTTTTTAACCGAGCCCAAAATAGACCTGACATTCTGCGCGATAATGACAAGCAAGCAGCTTTTTTTGCACATCACATTTCACATTTCGCAATATGGGTCTAATTATTTTATCCACATTCAGAAATGCTGTTCTGCAGAACTGCATATCATGTTGCTATTGTTTGGTTTTGTAGCAGCAGTCTTGTGGCTGGATTTTGGCCTCAAGCTTCAGACTTCTGATGCTAAAGCTAAAGCTCTAAATTAGATGTGAGGCAGTGCAGTCATGGACATTTTCCTTTTTGGAATGACGGCCGAGGATTGACCACGTCTCTTGCATGACTGTCAACTTTCATCTAGGGTGGTGCCAAATTTCCCCAGAGCAGGAGGGGGGGGGCTTTTTGGGGGAAGCAGAAAGAAGTGGGGGGGGGGGTAAAACCAAAACGTGCCAGAGATCGATAAATAAAGCAAGAGAGAGGAGGGAAGAACAGGTGGCAAGATCCGGGAAGATGAAGAGCGAGAGTACAGAGAGGATGATACACACCTGTAGAGAGAGCGAGCCGGGTGGAGGGAGTAGGCGAACTGGGGTAGAGAGAGGAAGAAAGAGCAGGGAAGCGAATATCCAGCTCCGCTCTGAGCTAACCCCTCCTCACAGGGGAGCCAGCTGGGCAGATTGCATGTGAAACAGAGGCTTTGATGGTTGCAGGTAGCAGCTTTTTTGCACATCACATTTCACATTTCGCAATATGGGTCTAATTATTTTATCCACATTCAGAAATGCTGTTCTGCAGAACTGCATATCATGTTGCTATTGTTTGGTTTTGTAGCAGCAGTCTTGTGGCTGGATTTTGGCCTCAAGCTTCAGACTTCTGATGCTAAAGCTAAAGCTCTAAATTAGATGTGAGGCAGTGCAGTCATGGACATTTTCCTTTTTGGAATGACGGCCGAGGATTGACCACGTCTCTTGCATGACTGTCAACTTTCATCTAGGGTGGTGCCAAATTTCCCCAGAGCAGGAGGGGGGCTTTTGGGAAACAGAAAGAAGTGGGGGGGGGGGTAAAACCAAAACGTGCCAGAGATCGATAAATAAAGCAAGAGAGAGGAGGGAAGAACAGGTGGCAAGATCCGGGAAGATGAAGAGCGAGAGTACAGAGAGGATGATACACACCTGTAGAGAGAGCGAGCCGGGTGGAGGGAGTAGGCGAACTGGGGTAGAGAGAGGAAGAAAGAGCAGGGAAGCGAATATCCAGCTCCGCTCTGAGCTAACCCCTCCTCACAGGGGAGCCAGCTGGGCAGATTGCATGTGAAACAGAGGCTTTGATGGTTGCAGGTAGCAGCTTTTTTTTGCCCCGCTTGCCCCCCCCCGCCCAACCCCCCTCCCCCCCTCAGGGTTCCTCTCTGTGGAGCAACAGCGCGAACCAGAGCGGCCCTTCAGCAGGCACAGGTGGTATTGCTCACTCCAATTTAGCTCAAACCCCCGACTTGAAATAGCGCGGCTGTCACAGGCAATCTGTGGCGCGAGATGGACCGCTGACTCGGGGGGGGGGGGGCAGAGAGGGGAAGGAGGAGCCCCCCCCCACACCCACCCCACCACCACCACCACCACCACCACCACCAACGAGCTCCAGCAGCAGCAGAAGCACATGTTCACTCCGGGCCCGGTGCAGGCAGAGGTCACGATAGCCAGCGGTTTATTTACCGTGGGAGGGGCCTGCCCGCCACATGGGGGGTCCGATCCGTTAGCGTCCGTCCTGCTGTCCCCCGGAGGGGGAAAAGGCGCCGCCGACACACGGGACAGTTGAGTGGAATGAACTCCGGGACCGGAATGTACGGAATATGGTTTTTGACGCTAATAATCCCACGGAGGCCTTTCAGGTGATGTAACGCACCCTCTGGCAGCCATATCGAAGGTCGGCGAACAGCTACATCCACTTAGAGCCTTCACTGGCATATATGGGAGATGCAGTACTGGCTGTTTAGACAAGGTATTGACTATGACACCGCTCATTGACCTTGTGATGACATAATACCGCCTTACTACCCAGACTTACCTTTCTAAGCATCCAACTAACTTTGCTGTTTGCACAGTAGTCGAGAGCACGTACTGCAGGAGTAGGGCTGAGCACTTTCAGGCCTAAATTACTTGCAAAATAACTTTATAATGTACATATATTCTAGTGTGGCAGCAGTTTCAGGGAAGTATCTCCTTCCTCAGGGCCCATAGAGCATGAACCGACCAACCCCACAACCCTTAAAGAGCCTGACACTTGTGGAAATCCACTTGTTTTGCCTTCTTGCTCCAGAAGTTAGATCGGAGGACACAGTAAAGACGGGGCTACCGCTGGTGGGATAAAGGCCGGACACTGGGAAACAACCAGCCTGGACCTGGGCTGCAGCAACAGTAAGCACACAAACAAGGAGTTGGTTACGGAGAGGAGGACGCTGCAACAAACAGTTAAAAAGTCACGCCCCCCATTCTAGGCCGTTTACAAGGCAGGAACTGCTTGTGCGCCTTCAGCTGTTCAGACTGATGTCCGAAACTGCACCGGCTCTGGTTGCTGAGGGATTCGGGTTCAAACTTGCTCCCGACGGCAGGAACCCAGGAACCCCATCGGAATCCGATGGGCCCCACAGACGGAGGTAGCAGCCGAGGTAGGATAGGACGTAATGGGATCAGGTCGCCGCTTGGAGCGCCGAGGACGGTACGTTGACGAGAGACGCCGCCAGGGCTCTGTGGGCTTACGTGGCGGAGAGCGGGGGGCGTTTTCTGGCGCACTTTAGTCACAGGATGCAACTGCCAAAAGGTCCGTATGGCACGGCGAAAGGAATTTCATCTAAATTCCAATGGAGGTCGAGTTTTTAAACCGCATCCGGTGGAAGGAGACCCCGTACGAGGCGTGGCAACTTTGTGAGAAATCAAACGTCGCAGCTCCATTCTCTCCTCTTCCTGAAGGTTTCGAGAGACGGCCAAACTGAACGTGAAGTTCAGACATATCGCTTTCCTTTTACAGGGAAGCGAACGCAACGCTTGATCGTTTTTGGAGAGGCCTTTAGTGCGGCGTCGACGATCCTGTAACCTCCGCACCGTACTTCTTATACGGACAAACTAGATTGTGTTTAGACTGTTCTTCACCCCATTATCTTCTAATTTTACGGAGCGGTATAAAATTTTCCCCCCAGAATAGTTCAGATGGCTCCCGGAAGCAGAGATTTTCGGACCCGTTCTTACTCTTCAAAAACCGAGTTCACAGCGGCGGCGTCAAGGTGGTTTTCCGACTCGGGCTCCCGGTGCGACTGAAGATACGAGTGCGTACCTGCTTTAAAGGACACAGCGGATTCCACAAAAAGGAGATAGCCAAGAAAGAGGTGTGTGAGTGTGTGTGTGTGTGTGTGTGTGTGTGTGTGTGTGTGTGTTGATGCTGCTGCTGCCGGCTTTGTTGCAAAAAAAAAAAAAAAAAAAAAAAATTGTGATTGCGAGGTCCCGAAAATAAACCTCAAACACTTCGAACCCGGAAGAGAGGTGAGGAGAACGGATTTTGGTTCAGAGCGGAGTGAAAAGCGCAGATCGAATTCCACATGACGGCATAGAGAAGCTCTTCCTCTCTCATCCTCTTCGTCTGTCTCGCTCGCTCTTTTCTTTGTCTCCCTCTCTCTCTCTCTCTCTCTCCATCTCACACACACACACACACACAAACACACCCGTCTGCGGTATAATTGTCTTAAGTGCAGATGCTCTCTTCAGAGGTGCATTAACTGGTAATGCCTGCTTCTGAGGATCCCTGGGTGCCTGATATCCAGCGAGCAGACACCGAGAGCACCCAGCAGTGTCGCGTGGCTCACAAACAGCAAGGGATTTACACACACACACACACACACACACACACACACACACACACACACACACACACACAAGGCAACAAAAACAGGAAGCACACGATTAGAGTGAGCTCTGAGAGACTGAGAGCGTTTCTTCTTCGACAGCGTGCGTTTAAAGCCTTGTTGTTTTCGCCCGCAGCTACAGCCGGCTCGGATGATGTTGAGTTCCTTACACAGGGTGAACCAGGCTGCCTCGGCTGCATGTTAATGCAGACTACAAATATCTGGAAAAGGAGGAAAAAAACAAAAACAAAAAAACAAAAAAACCCAAAAAACCCCGAAAAACTTGCAAGCTCATTCTCGCCATGTAGGGTTTAACGCCAGCTTTGGTTATATCAGCTAATTTTGTTGTTCTGCTCGTAAAACCAGAGTGTCTCTCTCCTACACGTGCGTAAAAAAAAGGAGCATAATTTCAATTTGCCGATAATTATTCGTACTCGTGAGCCGCCAAAGCGGCGCATTTTCTCCCGCTGTTGTTTCTGAGAGTGTTTCCGAGGCTTTGATAACACCTGATTCACGTCGCTCTCCCGTCCCGGCCCGATTTGACGACACGTCGAGCCGGGTGGAACCGAGCCGCCGTTTCGGAAATGAGTCCGATGACCACGCAAGACGAGCCTGTTGCCGGGCAGAAAAAAAAAAAAACGCGACAGGAGCATCACACGGCTCTTTGGTCTCCACCTGGGCCAAAATCTCGAACCCGATGCATAAGAGACCTGGAGGGAGGGGGGGGGGTCCAAGGATCCATCAGGACCTGAGGAGAACCGGACCAGATTCGCCACTTGGTTCACCCAAGTGGAATCAAACAGAGAGAGACCGCAATCAAAAGCTGACTGAGCTCGGATCCATCTCACACACAGTCCCTAGACAGAAATACAATATAACCCATGCTAACATGGGTGGGACTCATCTAAGGTGCCAGGTCTCAGTGATGAGACTGTGTGGAAAAAAAGTCCAGTTATAGATGCTATAGGTAAACGCATGTAACGTCACTCACATGCTGGATTTCCTTCCTCCCCACGTGCAGTTTCATTATAGTCTTTGGATTCGAGAAGCAGTCACGTGTTACGTCATGATTCAGGCTGAAAACAGCTCTGCTTTATAACAATGGGGGGGGGGGGCTGATCCTGCTCAAGGGCTCGTGACAGACAGGATTACAGACAGTCTGGAGAGTCGTCACCGGGGCGACTATTCTAGCCTTCGTCACAACAATCACAAGGTGATTTTTCAACAGAGGGAATCGATAGAACAGAAGGAATATGTCGTTCCTCTATAACAACCAATACCAGCATTTCCTGATCTGGCCTTCGTATTGTAAACACCTCGGAAAAAGCGCCGACGGTTTCTCTGATCTGTCAAATCTGTGATTAAAGTTTTATCAAATTTCAGCAGCTAAAACTACTCGGTTAAGGGTAAGAAAGAATCGCGGTCACGGATTCTAGAATTTAACCGCGATCCGGCGTCTGACCCGAGACTCTTATGGACGAAACGCCGGCTAAGCCACAACTGCGGCGACGAACCCAAACGCAGCGGCAGCACCGGATTCACATCGGTGTCGAATCCTGCCACGTTCCCCCGATTGGCCGAGGCTTGGCCCCTCAACGCCCCCCCCCCGCTGCCCCCCCTTCGCCAAAACACGCTTGTGTACGCACACGTGTGCAAAGAGACACGTACACCGTGTCTTTGGAGACCGAACCGAGTTCAGTGACACTCATCGTCCCTATCTGCCCAGAGCTGATCGGGTCAATACTCTTTCATATGGGGGGGGGGCAGACCGGGCCTTTAATTAAAGAAGTGGCTGGCCACTGAGTTGTCCATCAGAGGCGTCAGAAGAGAGAGGGGGGGGGGAGCAGTGACTTTCATCCTCTGGCTTCAAACGCTCGGCTGAAAATGGAGTTTTAGCCGCTCCGGCGCAAACGAGGCGGACGGCGCTCATCGCATGACGACTCGCACCCCGCGGCGTCAGCGGGGAGCCTGCTCTAAAGCACCGCACACACTCTCACACACACATACACACACACACACACGAGACAAAGATAGGACTCACAGTCAGTGCCTAGGCGCGTAAAATCGGTGCGCACGAAATAAAAGACATTGTGCGCGCACAGACACACACACACACACACACACACACACACACACACACACACACACACACACACATCGGGGGGGGGGCGTTAAATAGTCAGTATGGAGGCTCCAGGAGCATAATGACATCTACTGAGAGGGTCAGGCAGCAAAAGAGCAGAACGTTTCTCTCTGAAAACCGGACTCTTTTATGTAACGGCCCTTTATAGACCCATAAACTAAAGCAACAAAATGTGTGTGGATGAGAAAGGATGCAGTTAACTTTGGAGAGCCCTGAGTCATCGTCTCCGCGGCGACGGCACGACATCCGTACCTGTCGTTTTAAAAGGATGATAGTGTAATGGATGCGCGCGAGGCCGTGCGTGTGTGTGTGTGTGTGTGTGTGTCTGGGTGCTTGCCTTGAAACAGATATCCTGAGCACACCTACGTATACTCTCATCTGTACCGAGGTGACAAATGAAATAGCGCTGGAGAAAGAGAGTTGAAGATAAATGGCACAACCCCGGCGTGGAGCAATTAAACCTCTCTCTATGCCCACATTATTCACCCCCCCGCTCCTCCCTGCTCCTCTCTCCAGGGGGTCCCAGCCTCACTTTGTTTGTTTTAATTATTTTTCCGTATGCAAATGTGCCATTGCTTCATAATTGCTGCATGAGCTCCTCGTCTCTGATTTGGAGAATGGGGGGTGGGGTAGAAGTAGAGGTAGAGACGGGGGGATGGCTGGGGTCGGGGAGAAAGTTTGGGGGGGGGTGAGGTCGGTACACAAGAAAGAAAGAGCAATGTTTATCGATTCTAGGGGAGCCATCTTTGGAAAAGTCATCAGCTAGCGAGTGGTGAGGTAATCAATCGTTCATGTACATTACACCGCCCAACCCCCCCACCCCCACCCCCCAACCCCACTCCCCTCCCTCCGTGTACCAGCAGCATGAGAAGTGTTAATGCTGCCTCGCGACATCAATCACGCAACGTGAGGAGGGCGGCGGCGACGGCGGGAAGCAGGGACGGGCGCGGGAGGAAGGATGGTGAAGGCAGAGGAAGAGGAACACGGGCAAAAACAAGCAGAGAGGATGAAAGAAATGTGTTGAAATGAGTGCGAAGCAGGGCGGGGGGGGGGGTGAACGCAAAAGACAGAGGCGCTGAGATCCGTTCCCTGGTGCCGGAAAATTTCCAAAACCAAAGACATGGTTATTGCCAAAGGGGAACGAAGTGGGATGTGTGGAAAGTTATAGGAAATTTCATTGTTTAAATTGTCAAGAAATTGACCTTTGACCCAAACACTGGAGCGGCAGGGGGACAGAGGCCGTATTTTCCGCAGAGGTTGAACGATTTCTGACGTTGACAGGACCCGATGCAACAGCCCTGATCTTCGGTGACCGGGTGGAATGGGAATCTACAGCCAGGCTCCATTCACACCTGGTTTTAGCATGTGAAAAAAACCCCACAGTTCGCCGGATAGCGCGTTGTTTGTGCTCGAGGTCTAGAGGCACAACGTGGACAAACATCTCCCGGAGGAATTTCCCCCTTTTGGGGAAAATAAAGCTTTGAACTGAACATTCTGAGGTCGTGTTTATAGTCTGGGTCGACTCAGCGGCTTTGCAGCAAATGTCAAAAAATACTAAATATTTGTGTGGCTGAGATGGATTTTTTACATCAAGAAGCTTCCTTTTCTATTGTAAAGACGTTTTTATAGAAAAAGGACCATTCCTACAACTTTTCCTTGGGAGGGCGGGTATTAGTTAAAAGTGCTCCATGGCAGCTTCATTAAAGCCAAAAGAAACGTGAGAGGAATCACAGGAAATGTTTTATACAAATAAGCCCAGAAGTGACAATACCACCGTTCTCGACTGTGGCATCATCTGTTTAAGATAATTATCCTGAGGATTAACTGTTGTTTAGACAAGGATTTGTTGATTTTTTTGAAAATGCTACACATGATGCCTTGAATAAAAAAGCAAGGTCAAGGAAAAAGACCGAGATGACGTCACGTGGCTTCCTGGGTAGGTCCACAAACTAAGCCAACTTAACTAACTTAAAATAATAAACCACATCACAATTTTTAAAAGAGACGGAAGGATGGGGACAAGAGCAGATGGGTAGTTCAAGTGACAGGAAGTGCAGCAGGTGAGAAAAACGAATCAGAAAATAAATTTATGAAACCGTAACGTCCTTTTTGAATAAGAAAAATTTCAGTCCATTTTTCTTTTTTTGTTGAATTGATGTTTTTGGCCAGGTGTGTGTGTGTGTTGGGATCAGGCGACTGATGCCGCAGAACATTAACGAGGTATCCTATGAACCCCCCCCCCCGAAAAGAAAACCACAAAAAGGACGGAGACAGATACTGCGAGAGAGACGGGAAGATTTGGAGCTGAGAGACGGGGAGGGAGAGGGAAGAGAGTACAGTGAGTTGGCTGTGTGCTCAAAGACAAGAGAACAAACCCCTCAAAGTCATTCAGCTAATCCATCTCGACAACACTGAAGCCTCATCATATCGACCCCTCCCTCAGCCGCGCACACAAACACACGCGCGCACACACACGTACACACATTTCACTCCTTTCCTGACAGCCCCCCCCCCACAACAGCCCTCCGCCACTCCACCGCCACCATCAGCTCCTCTCCGACTGCTGAAAGGAGAGAGGGATGAAAGAGCAAGAGGCTGAGGATGGAGGAGGAAGGAGGAGGAAGGTGGGTGGGGGGGGGGGTGCTGATAGAGGGGAGGAATGGAAGGAGGAACAGCTGAGCCCCCGCCGAAGGCGACATGGACGGTGGGCGCCTGAACGCCTCACCCCCCCCTCCGACTATCACCACCTGACCACCACAATAACTAGTAGCCTCCCACAACTGATGGCTTCACTGTCTGACCACCCACGTCTCAGCTTTACCTGCAGGGGATCTTCTCTTTATAAAAAAAAGAAAAAGAAAAAGGGTCTTTACATTAAACAAAAACATAAAAAAACGCAACAAGCTTCACTGGGATGAAACGATGACGCTTCTCCAGGTGCTGGCGAGACTCCGAGACTCGCGACCTAACCGAGGGAGGTGAAGGCGATTTTTCAGGCTACAATGCTCTGATTTTCTCGCCCGGAGCCAGCGAGGTGTTTTCACTGCCACCCCCCCCGACCGGCCCCCCGCTCCCTCGCTTGGTCCGGTTCCCATCCCGCCGCTTGTCACTCAGCCTGATGAGCTGTCAACCTTGAATCGGTGTCCAGCCCCGAGGCCGGGGCAAACGGGGCGAGTGCAGCCAATCTGCAATTAAAGAAAATGCAAACAGAAACACGCCCGGGTTCACCTTTCTTTTCGGGGGGGGGGGGGGTGCTTCCGCGAGGATCGTGCTGGAGTTTGTGCATATTTCACCCCATTTACACTAATGAGTGGCTTTAAAAAAATCTCACAGCTTTACGGGAATTTTTTGTTTTTTAATCTTCCAGTCAGCTCTTGGTTTTTATACATTTTCCAATCAATCAAAACTAAAAAAAAATAAGGAACCCAAATAAAAGATCATCGACAGAAAATAAAGCTTTACAGTGAGACAATGCAACTTCTGAATGAAGAGAGAAAGAATTCTTCATGATACAAATAAGAATCTGATATCACATGCGGTAAAACTGCTCTCTGAATTCGTCGTGATCCTGTATTGTGCACTTGTTGCCACAGAATTTACAAAGGTCAAATTGTTCTGTAGGGAAATATCACGTTGGGTCGACAGGGAAAAGATAAACGGCCTCATTAGAACCGTTTATCAGATACAGGCATTAGAGTGAAACACGTGGGACCAGTCATACAAAGTCTAGAGCAGGTAGATGAACCTGCGGATCCTCCACGGTTCCTTGCAAACAGGTGAAGACACAATAAGTATTGTAACGTGTATTAGGGGTTAAGGTTAATTCGAGTTACCCGCCTGATCCAGAGAGTGACGTGACAAACGTGACTCCGGATGCATCTGCCATCTTTGCTTTGCACTGAGGGAGATAACGGACGCGACGTTACAGACCGCAGCTTTAATCTGATTCAATCTCACAATTAATCAGAATTCGACACGGGTGCATGCGGCTTTTTATACCGTTAACAGCGTTTGTTCCACAGTGGAATCATTTTATTCTCCAAATGAGGCTTAAAAACCCAATCATTTAATTCCTGGGGGGAAACAAAAACAACCCCCCCCACCCCCCACCGGGGAGGAAAAAACTGGTGCTGTTTGTCGCCCCATAGACTTCAGGTGTGGAGACCAACCGAATGCTGGTTAGTCTATGGAGGTGGGTGCAGATTCATACATGCATGTCCTCATCCAGCTACAGCATTGAAATGGTAATAAATGGGAGGAGTCTGGTGGGAAAAGATCCAGACTTCGGTCCGACCGATATTTTCTTGATTCATTCTAAACGTAGCCTGTGAGATATTGAAGAGACGCTGAAAACGAGCACAGTCGCAGACCCAGCGAAGGGCCCTCCGCATCATTAATGGCTGTTGATCAACATCGCCATGGCGATCAGAAAAGCAGCAGTCCCCGCCGCGGCGTTCAGCTGACCGCCGGCTTCTCATCTTTCCCTGCCCCCCCCCCCTCCGCCCAGCCCAGCAGCAGCATCCCCTTCTGAGGAGCTCAAACGGCGGAGCCTCGCCAGGAAAGTCAATTTTTCCTGTCCGACAGTGGATTGGCTGCCCGTGGAGAGGGGGATTGTGGGAAGGCGGGGTGCCGAGGCTCTGATGTTGTGTGGCCGCTGGCACCGTTCAGATGCCGCGTCCCCGGGACCCCTGGCATTACTGGAGATTACCGCGACACGCTTGGCAGCGAGCGAGCGTGTGCGTTCCAGCGTGCGTTTGTTCGTGCGGGCGGACGGGCGGGCGGGCGGACGGGCGGGCGGACGCGTGTTCGTGCATGTGGCGCCGCTCCTACGTCCACGTGTGCGGGTGAATTTTTCCGGGCTTGCCTGCCTGCCTGCATGCTTGTGTGTGTGTGTGTGTGTGCGTCTCCCCTCTGGACAGCTGGCGTGCCAAAGCCTGTTGAGCTGTTTGTCACACTTCTCTCACTCAGGAGAGCTCAAACAGCGTGTAGCGGCCTTTCATGGCTGACATGCTGGAAGACTGTACTGACACACTCACACACACATACACTTTCTTTCTTTCTTTTTTTTTTAAAGCAGTGTTTGCTCACACTGGAAAATCATCAGGGCTTTTTGCATCCGAATATTTCAGTTCCTGTTTTTCTGGACTGGGAATCAAAGTTTATTCTGAAGTGCACAGGCTGTAAAAAAAACCCAAAACAAAAGACCTCCAGTTCAGTCAGGTCCTCTGCGTCACTTCATCAGTCCAAGAGTGAAAACAGCAAAAGCTACACTCAGATAAGTGTCAGGTCCTTATTAGTTGAAACGGGGCTGAACCTGTAATTCAGCATTTGTACATTTCCCCTTTTAGAGTTGTGCTTAATTGCCTTCCTTGTCTCTGAGACCCGGTCCTGCCCCGGTCCTGCCCGGTTCCTGCCCCCGGTCCTGCCCCGGTCCTGCCCCGGTCCTGCCCCGGTCCTGCCCCCGGTCCTGCCCCTGGTCCTGCCCCGGTCCTGCCCCGGTCCTGCCCCGGTCCTGCCCCGGTCCTGCCCCCGGTCCTGCCCCGGTCCTGCCCCAGTCCTGCCCCCGGCCTGAGAAACAACTGAGGTATCTCCGTCCGATGATGCCGTATCTGCTCCCCGATTTTGTTTTTTTGGAGTTTCTTTACCCCGGAGTCGAAAAAAAATCGGGACCTGACAGTTTCTGCTTCAAAGTCTCGATCTGAGAATCCGGTTTTTAAGGAGTCAAATGTCACGCGAGTCGAGACGTTACTTTTGTGATGTAAGTCTGACTCAAGAGTGCAGTCGACTTAAGTATTATGAATAATGCCTCACTGCACTGAGAAACGCTGTGCAATCACGAGCGCGGGATTCCCAAGAAGTCGGTCTGCAGCTTTAAAACTCACATAATGGGAGGTTATTCTAACATATGCATTTGTTTCCTATCTACTCTCTTCTAAAGATGTTGCATCATCACCTTTCGGCAGCGTCTCCACAATTAGGTCGCTATTTCGAGACAAATTGGCCCAAAAGCACAAAAATTAGAACCAATTTGTTTTAAAAAAAAATGATACGTTCCTTTAAAACCATTCTTTTTTGTTCTTCCCTCCGCGACCGTTTGCTGTTCACGAGGCTGCTCGGGGGGGGGGTCAAGGGGCGCGAGCTCCATCCCTGAGACCTTTCACGCGACGTCTCGCGGACACAGGTCGAGTGAATGCAGCGCGCCCATTGTTAGACAAGCAATGTTCTAATGAACAGTACATATATTTCTGTACAGATACTGTACATAAATATGATTAAGTGACTGTGCAGAGGTCTGTCTCCGTGTTTGTTTATGCAACATGAATACATTACTGCCTGAACAATTCTCCAAGTATTAATTTGGAACTGCTAATCCCTTTATATTCCCCTCCTACACCCTAACGCTGTGAGGTTCTCTGGCTGCGGATGGTGCAGCAGGGACACACACACACACACACACACACACACACACACACACACACACGCACACACACACACACACACACACACACCACACACACACCACCTCCAGCTTCACTTACAGTCTTCACTGTGTGACAGACCAAACCTGTCATGGTTTGAATGGCCTTTTCTTAACCCCTGTAGAAGCTGGCAAATACCAGCGTTTGATGTCAGGTTGACGGGAATTCTGGGTATTGAAGTTCTATTATTCGTTGCCTCTCTTGAGACTCCTCTTGATGCCCACTGGAATAATTTACAGTTAAGACACTGAAATGAGCCTAACATACACCTTTATACTATAAATCCATAAATTGAAAATGATGTAGTTGTTGTTTTGACTCACTATATACTTTATGTTTTGTCTTATCAGGACCTTCTACCCCCCCCCCCCCAAAACACCTCCAGTTAGGTAAAGGACTTTTAAAGAACGTGACAATGTAAGGACATCAGCTACAGAGGACTGGAGCTGTGGTGTTAGACACAGGAGAGAATCAGATGCACAGGGAAAGATGGAGGATGGAAGTGAAAGGAAGGACTGGGGTTGAAAATGAAGGAAGGAGGGACGAGAGCGGAAGGAAAATCAGGGGAAAAATATAGCGCGAGATGAGAAAATAGAGTGAAGGCGGCGAAGAAAGGAACCACGTGCTCTGTGACAGTTCTGTATGAGAACGACAGGGAGCTATTTCAGGGACCAACTGGTTCCAGGAGTAAAAGTCCTGTTCCCTCAAAGACAAGTTTAGGTGAATCACAGCTGATGTATTTCTAGGACTTGGATCAGCAGGTAACTACAAAAAGTACAGAGTACAAAAAAAATATAAATAATAAAATAACACCCAGACCGTGTTTGAAAAAAATATCTGGTGCCTTTGTGAAAACTCACAGTTACAAGCGCAGGTATGTAAAAAAGACACAAGGTGAGATATCACCCATAACTCCTGAAGTGTATTTCAGCAAGAAATATCCCATCTCCAAGATTAAGTACCGCTGCTAACGACGAGAAGAACCTGAGGATGATCCTGCAGAGAAAACTGAAGCCAGCCTGCAGCTAAAATCGACTAAATGTCAGTTTCTGGGTTTGATTTTTGGATAAAACTCAGCAACTCTCGCAAAAGATGAAGCGTTTTGAATGTTCCATCAGTCTGACTGGCCTTTCCTCCATTTTAACGGGAGGATCCGCGGAGGATCGTGGGTATCGTAGTTTTTAAAGCGCTTCGCCCTGATTTCTCATATGCAAAGTTGATATAATTAAAACTGGAATGTAAAAGGAAGGGAAGGAGGGAGAAGGAGGAATGAAAGAGGAGAAGGGATGGAGGGAAGGGGGCGAAGTTTGGGGGTAACAAAAGGCAGCTGGGAGGGAAGGAAGGATGAAGGAAGCGAGAGAGTGGAAGAGGGACAACGTCCTCACTCTACCTCCGGATCCATAAGCTCCACAGCAGTGAATTTCTTGCCATTTCATGGTCGTCAGCCGGGGCCAGTCAGATGACGCCGCCGCCGTCGCCGTCGCCGTCGCCGAGAAGAAAGACCTGGGGGTGAGCCTGAAGGACGAGCTGTCCCTCACACACACTCACTTGCTCTTTTTCTCGCCGACACGAAATTTCCCTCCTCTCGCTCTCTTTTTTTCCGTTCTCACACACACTTCCACACCCCCCCCCCCCATCGCCAATTTCTCTCCTCAATTTCTTCCTTTTTTTTTTCTCTTTTCCTTTCAAACACACACACACACACATACCGTCCCTCCCGATGAGGGAGTACCCCCCCCCTCCTCACCTCCACCCCGGTGTCCCGCTGTCCTGAGGCGCCTACATATCCCAAGGAGCCTTGCTGTGGGACTACGAGGGTCGCGGCCTCGGAGCCCAAAGTCCCATCCTTCATTTCCTCTCATTTCGGAAAAGGACGGGCAGGAAATTCCCTGGGAAAAAAAGAAGAGGGAAAAAAAAAATCACTGCATCACACAAATCAAGGGCAACCGAGTTAAGATACGAAGGGTGTGTGTGTGTGTGTGTGGGTGTGGGTGTGTGAATTTTGTGGCAAGAGAAGGAGGAGAAGGAGGGCGTGTGAGAGATAAAGCGTATTAGGGGTGTTTGGGAAGATGAGTGTATGACCCATAAAGATATAAAGAGGCCGGCGGTCTGGGCTTTCCGCAGGCTTTATCCATTAAACCGTGTCCCATGGCTCCGGAGCGGCAGATAACACGTGCTCCGGTGACGATCCCTCCAACAGCGGCGGCGACGACGGCCTTCCGGTCCGTCGCTCGCTCGCTCGCCGCACATTAGGAGTTAAAGCACCGGAGAGAGTCGGAGGGCAGGAAACTTAGAAAAGTGGGACAGACGGGGACAAAGAATCTGACACAAATATCGGAGAGTCAGACAGTATTCAGACGGATCACATATAGGTCCATTGCTTTTATGTTTCTGTCTATGTGATGAGGAGCAGAGACGAAGATCCTTACGTTCCTATGTAAGGTCTCCCCTCAAGGATTCAAAGGTAAATCCGGCAACTGAAAATGTTAAGATACAAAGTCGCGACACCAAATGTGAAGGAGGGCGACTGAAATAAGGACCGAAGGAGCTTCGGTCATAAAGAGGAGAGTAGAAAGGCGGAACAGAACAGAGTCGCAAAAACAAACAAACAAATTTACGGGTAGTGTTAAAAATCGGCCATATTTTTCCTCCCGCCACGACTTGTTATCGAGGCCGACTGCACCCAGGTTGGGGAGATTTTTATTCGGGAGCGAAACAGGATATAAAGAACACGATGGACACCTGTGACAAGGAAAACAAAGAAAAATGATTAACCCTCACTGATTAAACTTATGAATCCGATCCATAATATGACAAAGAACAATAATAAAAGTGTGTCTAAAAAAGTAGCACTTGGATTTTTTTTTTTTTTTGTTGGTCTAAGCTTCTGAAAAGAGGGAATAAAGTGGAGCTTCTACTTTAAGCTGACTGATGAGCCAGAACCACCATGTGGACCAAAGCTCGCGTGCTGCAGTTACCTTGTGTGTTCATAACAGGTTTAAATGCCTGGGAAAGAAAAAAATGGCTGCACATCATACTCAGATAAAGTGAGAGTGGTCAGGATTCAGACTGGTTCCGACTTCCTGTCAACGAACGTGTGCTAAAATTAAAAAATACTTGTGCCACTATGTGACTTTGTTTCCTGAGTTTTGGTTTGTTTATAAAAGCCCAAATATTTAAAAAAAACCCAAAAAACAAAAATGGAACAAAAGCAGCTTTTCCTGTTTGATTTTGGCTAAACAAACATTAAAGAATTAAATAAAGAAAACACCCGATCGTGCCCAAAGGTGACTGGTGTAAAAATATCGCCGTGTTTCTGCAGGACGTCCAATAAGACGCGGCAGAAACGGCCGAGCGTCGCACAAACAGATGCGGCGCTGGGATGAACAGGTGCCCCACAGGACGTAAAGGTCCTTCAAAGAGATGGAGGTGTGTGTGTGTGTGTGTGTGTGTGTGTGTGTGTGTGTGTGAGTGTGAGTGAGTGTGTGTGTGTTACTGTGTGAGTGTGTGAGCGCCAGCGGAGCAGCAGAGGGCTTGGCTGTCTGAATCCCCTGACAGCCACTTGTCACTCTCCCCTCAGACCATCTGGGCCCTTTCCTCTGTTTTATGTCTGCACCCACACCCACATACACACTCACACACACACACACAGAGTAACACACACTCACACACTCACACACACACATTGTACCAATGGGAGCTGGTGGTGACAGTGGTGACGGCCGGGGTTGGGAGGGCAACAGATGCCAGTTCCTCCACGTTTGTTTCACTCCAGGCTTTTCACCTTCCCACCTCTCACCATCTATCTCTCTCCGGCTGTCCCTCCCTCCCTCCCTCCATCCCTCCCTCCCTCCATCCCTCCCTCCATCCCTCCCTCCACCCCCCCCCTTCCTTTCTCCCGTCTTCTTTTCCTCCATCTTCCTCCATCCTCCTCCCTCCCTCCCCCTCCCCTGTCATGTTTGGGCCAGCTGGCATCTCGCTATCCTCGCCACGCTCCTACCCTCACACACACACGCACACACACACACACACACACACACAAACGCACACACACACGCACACGCCGAGCCATATGCTAGAGCTGACCTCCACCGCCGCATTAGACCAGGGATGTACTTTCTACACCAGCCGCTCTCCCATGGAGCTAAACGGTCCACCGGGGACTAATAACTCTCCTGACGCGATGCTGGGCACAGTTGCAGCTCAGGGCCCGAACGCACCGGGGCCCACATCTGCATCTGGTCGGCCGGGGCTCCAAGCTTCCCCCCTGAGGTGCGGGGGGGGAGTGGACGCCGCTCCACCGACAACCTGACCTGACCTGACCTGACCTCAAACGGTGAGAACGTCTCGTGACATGCGCCCGAGTTCTTAGGACTTGCCGTAGTCCCGTTTGTTTTCAGACTCGGGTCTCTGTGGGGGCGTGTCGCAATCGTAAATTTCGGAGGGAACTTCTTTTTAGGCCGAAGCTTTTATTTCGTCTGTGGACGCGTCCGGCAGTGGTGGATGACGACCCAAAGTTTTAACCAGGGGCTTTTAGCCAGTTGACCCACTCTCTGAATATTTGGAGTCTGTAAACTGTCACTTGCTGGTTTATTGTCCTGCCTCAGGACGCGTTTAATGTCTGGAAATGATTGATTAAGTCTTTGTGAGCGTTTGTATGATGATTCGCGAGAGCTGCATTAACTCCATCTGCGTTTTAGTCCTCGCAGTCAGGTTATTAGTGATCTACCAGAAGCTCAGACCTAAAGCAGAGCTACATCAAAACACGGTAATTGATAATAAACTTCTGACGAATTTCCAATGCGAAACCAGTTCCTCTCACTACATTTTTATTTTACACATTTCACGAATCGAAACAATACCATGTTGCGATCCGTGACTCATGGGGACGCATGTGGAAGGCATATATCCGAAAAAGCAAGCATCAGATGAGGGAAGTGAAGTGGCGCTGCCGCCAACTGCAATTTGTTCCTGTTTGTTTGCCCCCCCACACGTGTGTTTGTGTGTGTGTGAAGGTAGAAGAAAGGGCTTTTCCAAATTAAATCTCTGGCCTTTGGTTACTGGGACCTGAATAGGCCGAGTATGATCCAGCTACAGGACCAAGAGATGCATGAGGACGGACGGATGATTGGACTTAACGTGTCCAAAAAATTTTAAAAAAGTAAAATAAGAATAAAAAAGCAGGTTTTGCTGGACGATGTGAAAAGCTTCCCGGCGCCCAGCGATAAAATATCCTCAGTTTATCGCCTGTTCCACCTCCTGACTGTAGTTGAAGGTTTCTGGGGTCAAAGCAGAGCTAATTAGGCTCTTCCTCCATCTTCTCCTCTTCATCTTTACCCGCCGCCCCCCGACGCATCTCCCCCGTGTCCACTCCTCTTTGCTGTTCAGGGTATTCACACACACACACACACACACACACACACACACACACACACTCACACACACCTCTCTCCTCTCCTTCCTCCCTTCAGAGAGGACCGCCCATCACCATTCTAGACACATAGCCAGTCCCAGCCACAAGTGACAGCCTCGCACACACACATGCACGCACGCACACGCCCACGCACGCACACACACAACCACACACACACACACACACACACACACACACACGAACCCATGATCCACCCGGGCACGCACACGCACACACTGCCCTCCATCCGTCACATTTACATTTCAAACTGCCTGCGCTTCCACCAACACATCCATTATTTACCAGCCTCTGGCCAAAGAGGAGAGCACCGTAGCCACAATCCCCAGGTAGTGTGTGTGTCTGAGTGTGTGTGAGAGTCAGTGTGTGTGTGAGAGTCAGTGTGTGTGTGTCTGAGTGTGTGTGAGAGTCAGTGTGTGTGTGTGGGACCTTCGCTGCAGTCTAGTGCACTTCCTCTCTTGCTGCTTCCCTCAGCAGCCCGCAATTATATTTCCAAACTTCATAAACTAAATTTCCCATCCTTTTTTCTCATTCGCTCTTGTTTCCGCCTCCTGCCCCCCCGCCCCCCCTCCCCCCTCCCAGCTCGATCTTTTAAAAGTAAATTACAGGCCATTCGGTACCGACGGCGGTGTCAGAAACGCTGCACGTCACCGGAACTCAACAAATAGGGAAGCTCCCGGTGGATTTTGGCTTTTTTGATGAGCGGAGGTCGGAAGCTTGGGGTTCGGCTTCTTGTGTGAAAAAAAAAATGGAAATAGTGAAGCTCCGGGCTGGTTTGTTGTTTAAGGATAAATTCGTGAAAATGGATGTTATCAAATGTCAATATCCCTTTTATGGGACAGTTTAGATTTTGGGTGTTTTTTTGTTGATCATCTGTGGATTTTGGAGTTTTTGCCCTTTTAAGTTCCTTTTCCCTTAAGAAGTGAAACATGAAAATCTATTTCCTCCTGTTTACACATGCGGTTCACGCTTCGCCCCCCGGCCGCTGGCGCTCCAAGTGCCGCCGCGGCCCGTCCGTCCGTTGACGCACACGATTCACACTCTGACAGAGGGGCCGACGCATTCCGTCCACCTCGCGCACGTCGACGCCTCCTCGCCGTTTCTCCGGCCCCTCTGCGCCTCCCGATGCCTCCTCACACCTCCTCCACACGGGGTGAGAGCTCGGAACGACAGGCCGGCTCCCATTCGTAAATTGATCGTGGGATAATATCGATTTATCCGTCTCGCTGTCTTGCATTTTAGCCTCCGTTCTTCACCACAGAACATGTTTTTTTTTCAAAAGAAGAAAATATAATTACTGGGGCCTTATTTTCTAATGTTATCTAACATAGAGAATAAGTCAATGAATTATGCTCTTGACTTCGGAGAACAAAATATAGGCCAGAAGTCCCTCTTGCTTTCCTCCTGGGGGCCGGCGGTCGTGTAAAAGGGTGTGAGGTCGGCCCGGTTAAAGCGCCCGTAATGGATTACAATATGCTATAAACACACTCCTCCTCCTCCTCCTGCCAGTCGCCCCGACTCCTCGGCCCGAGTCACCTCAACAAGACAGTAAATGGACGGTCGGGGCATTTTGTTTTTTTTTTTTTCTCCGCTCGGCCGGCGAGGTTCCGACCTCAGGGAACCGCGAAAACATCTGGACTCGCAGCCTCCGCTGTGTAGAAATATGTGCTTTTCCCTCTGTGGTTTATATTCTCTTATACTGTCTTCACATTTTTCCTTCAGAGGATCGTGGCTGGAGATTTCTACATTGTTCTTACCGTCGAGAAATCCCATAAAACCACCGAAGAATTGATCCCAACGAGTATCGCCTATGTAGCCAAAGCCAGATAGAACTTATGCTTTTATATTACACTAAGAAAAGTTATCAAAAGAATCAGTTTCTAAATTGTTCAGGAGTCTGAATCCAACTTGCTTCATCATGCACATGTTCCTACATTACCCACAATGGTCTGACAGGCTCACTCCTAACGCCGTACTCCCAGATTTTTTATTTTTTATTTTCATTTATGCAGTAGACCTCCCCAGGACCTGTAAACAGACTTTGATGTGCAAAATCAGCGGAGTTCCCCTTCAAGAACGAGCCAAGGTTGGCACGGCGTTTCTTCATTTATCCGTTTTTCCCGCCGAACGTCTTTGATAAAGTTTCACCGCTCGAACTACACAAAAAAAAAAAAAACAAACGCACACACAGACACACAAGGTGACTACTTATCAAATTGGAAGGAATAAGCGACAAATATCGACGTGCTAAAAGCTGGCGCCTGTCTGGACGAGCAGGGGAGAGATTTTGCGACGGTTCCTGCTTCTCCAGACGGGATTTGGTGACAAATCGGATGAGGGACGACGTGGGTTTCTAGCATGAAACAATGCAGAACGGAGGAAAGAGCACAAAGAGCAAAGCAAAATCTGTGACGATTCCTCTGATTTATGTTGGCTTTTTTTCCTTCTCTTTCTTTTTCCCATCGAATCAAACCACGCGGCGGTGGCACGTTTCAAAGTCAGAAGGCGGCGCGCTCCATCCGAACTGATGCGGCTCCAAGAGCTGTCACCTCGGACTGGAGGCCTCTTTTCTGTCACCGGTGACACACACACCAAAGGATTGAGGGATTGCTGGCCAAGCGTCTTGGCACTGGGCCTCCTCGGTTGGCTGCCGCCGCGGCGATGAAGCGGTGTGATGTTCTCTCCAGCAGACCCCCCCCCCCCCCAACGCCACCACGATCGCCGAGCCGGTGGACCACGACGGCTCACCCTGGCCGGCTCTCTCTCCTGCTGGCTGCCATCCTGAGCTCCGAACCACCCAAAAAAAAAAAAAAAATTCTCCCTCGCCTCCGATCCTTTCTCTTTCTCTTTCACTTCCCTCGCCACGTCCACCCCTCCCCCGCCGCCAGCCTCACGTTCTCGCCCGGCCAGATGAGCGGGCGCCGAAAATATCGAGTGGTGTATATTTATGCGTCCGAAACACCGCGGAGATGTCACAACATCGGTGATGCTAACTGTTAGACATCTCGCGTTGCTGTTAATACCGCCTGGAGCCTTCCCACCCGTGCTGTGGTTAGCAGCCTGTTCGTTCACACCTCCGCGGCGCTCGTATAAGGCGTGATAATTCCTCGGCGCCAAACACTGATGAGCCCCCCCCCCGCCAATCGGTCAACTTACCTGTTTCAAAAACAGGAAAAGTTTTGGATCATATTTTGGACAAAATTTCCAATACGGAACTTCCGCTGTCTAATTGATCGCGTTCTGCTTGTTGTCTACTGGCGTTCGGAGAACAAAGGGATCATTTTGCTGTCGGTGAACCCGAAACGTTTCCCTTCCAACACTCCGGGGCTCCGCTGAAACACACCTGGCCGCTCTGGCTGGGCCAGAGACAGTAGTTTAGCCAAACCGCTTTTTTTCCTTTTTTAAATGGAACAAATTGCCGCCAAAGGGGGGGGGGTCGTTTCCAGGCAAGTGAGAACACGTGGAGCCGACTCTGATGCGTCGCGTCTTGGGCGGAGGGCAGCGCCGTGCAGAGCGGAGTCCCCGTCTCCCGCCACATGTGTGGGCCATACGCTCGCTCTGCCTCCGTCCGGGACATCCTCTTGGCATCGCTACAGTCGGAGGGTTTGCACAGCACCTGTGTGTCCCGCTCACTCCAACCCTCTGTGTGTTTGATGATGATGATGATGATGATGATGATGATCATCATCATCATGTGTGTGTGGGTCCCAACGAAAAACCTGTGCACGCCCGGTCATCTCTAAACGCACACAGCTGCTGTGTGTGAAAACGCTTAGAGGAAAAAAAACAGAAAACAAACAGTTTGGGCGCATATGTTTTTCAGGCCACATCGGTTTTCCCGCACACGCATATGTAGAACTACGCGACGGCGGCATCGGCAGGGCCTCCGCGGCTCAGAGGCCGACCACCGGCGGGGATGAAACAGAGAAAGCACCTGTTACCTGTTTGCACGCTCGGCAGATGCAAGGTCATATTCTCGCCATTAAGTCGGCGAGTAAACTAGGGCCACTCACTCTTTGCCAACTACACAGGATTTGATGGACGTCCCCCAGAGCCATTAAAACCAGGCCGTATGTCAACGTGTACACTCAGAGGCACTAATCATTCTGAAAGTACACTAAAAAACACACAACAATAGGGTCAGGTTACTCTTAACTTTATGGCAAATATACTTTCAAGACCACTGGAAAAGTCTCTCAGGAGGCACGAAACGCTCACAGCTTCACCTTTTCACGTTCAGAAGTTTGTAGTAATATTACCAAGATAATGCATTTTATTTATAAAGCACTTTTCAGGCTACTAAGACACTTGACTTGACAAATTAAATAAAAGATCCTTGAAAACTAAAACATGCCAGAGGCACGAAATAGCGCAGGATGTAAAAGGAGTTTTAAAAAGAAGGGGAGTTTTAATTTCCTGAAGATGGCGAGACTGGAGGAAACACAGGTGTGATGGGGGGGGGGCTCTATGGGAAAGGCTCGGTCATCCCCAGGCATGGCGCTTGGCCCCGGTGGCTGGGGGGGGGGTGCTGGCATCAGAGGGACGGGGACGACGTGACGAACCGCATCGTCGTTCAGGGCTACGGGACGCGCCATTAGGAAGACTAGCGCAGGGGCCCAGCCTGGGTGTGACGAGGGCAAGAATCAGTTCTGGCAGCACCGCAGTCAAGCCTTCAGTCCAAAATAAATAAATGAATAAATAGAATAAATAAAAATGGCTGTTCGCACTTGAGCCTTTCACTAGAAGTCACGTGCAGGGATTTTGCAGGGAAAGATTTGAAGCAAAGAAAAAAAAAGGGAGGAAAAGTGCCTGGTTGGTGAAGTGTTGACCTTATATCCTGAAATCTTCTTACTAAACTGTACTCGACTGCACCTCACCCCCCCACAGGTTTTTTTTCCACAAGCTTTTCAACCTCCTCCACAGAAAAGAAGTGGCTGACTTAAGAGAGCAGCCTGTGCCAGCGGAGCCGATGCAAACCCCCCCACCCCAAAAAAAATCCTCATATCTCCTGGAGGATGGATTAGAATTTTCTCCTCGACCTCCGTGACCTCCTGCTTCAAGCCAAACCGCGCAGGTTAAAACAAGCAGATCTCAGGTGGCACCGAATGCTGCAACCACAACAAGGCCAGAGGAGCTTAAGACGCAGGACGTAATGTTCTACGAGTCGGAGGCGTCAACGGAAACCGGTTATTTCTTTGTTTTTAACTGGAAATTGACAGCGAAGTAGGGGAGAGGAAGTTGTTCTGCTCTCCTCCCAGCCCAGTTCTCTCATCTTTGCCGGACGGAACAGGCCGGAGACCTCCTGCCACTTTCCACGAGCGCCCGGCTCGCTCGTGGAATCGAGGAGGAACGGGGCCCAAAACGAGGCACATATCCCGACGCGTCGCAGCGGCCCCCCGCCGAACCTTGACTTCCTTCGGAGGCGACTGGGCCCTTTCCCTCCGGGTTCAGATTCAGCCCCGGTCCCTTAAAAACAATCGGCGGCTGGTGATGAAAAACCCGCCGCGCGCCCCACAAACTCGGGGAGCCTTTGTCGAACTAGTCAACAAGGCCGTCGTGACTACAGGCTGTTTACAAAGCGAAGCCCCTCTCCCTTCTCTGTCACGCAGCACCGCGACTGGAGGAGGAGGAAGGGGGGGGGTGCACAATCAAAGCCCGCCGAACACACGTCATCCTTTGAGGGGGTCTTTGAAATCTGGGCCCCTCATCCGCTCGCAGGAGCGCATCGCGCCGCATTAGACAGTTTATGGAATAAATATTTGACGGCCGGCAATATCACAAGATGCAGAGAAACCTCCTAGCACGCAGCTGTTCGCCCCCCCCCCATCCATCCACACCAACTCCCAATCACCCCCCCCCCCCCTCCTCTGCTCTCCCCCTCCCATCCTTTATCCTCCCTCCTCGCACCCCTCCGCCCTGCCTGCCTGGCTCCTGCAGACAGAGAGACGGTTTTAAAGCTCAATTGTGCATTTTGCAGATAAAGTAGCAAAACTACTAGAGGCGGTGTTGTGAGCGCCCGTTGCCAGGGCAACGCTGGTAGGGAGACCTGGTTCTCCATTACTACTTAATTTAGGCACTCTAATTGCATTCCACACAATCTGCGGCCACAATGTTATGCGGAGGAAGAGGAAGGGAAAAAGTTGGGGTGGGAGGGATGGAGGAAGGATGGGTGGGTGGTTGGTTGGGGGGTAGTTCCCCGGTAAAACCCCCTGCCTGGGAGTGAAAGTAAAACGCCTCGCAAAGTGAACGTGGGGTCAAATGGCTTTGTGGCGATTCGCCTTAAATATGCACTAAAACAATAAATTTCAATTTTGCACCGTCCTCAAGAGCATTGTCTTTAATTTCAGGACGGAGAGCGAGTGGCTGAAAAACGCTGAATGTCATCAACTGCTCAGAAGTTAAATAGATTGTCTGCTGAATGAATGGATGGAGGGGAGGGAGACTATAAAGCATTGGATCTTTGTTTGGTAAAGATTGTGTGTGTGTGTGTGTGTGTGAGGGAGGGAGAGAGAGAGAGAGAGAGAGGGAGGGAAACAGAAACAGAGGGGGGGGAGCTAGAGTGGAGTAAAATTGGTCTAATTGTTCAAGCTTCTAGCCTCTGAGCGCTTCTTTTCCCTTCAAAAGAGTGTATACACACACACACACACACACACACACACACACTCTCACACACTCTCACACACAGGCCTGTGAACCTCACTGTCCCTTTGAACCTCCACAGGGAGAGGGAGAAAGCTGGCCCGCCATGCTTTTCTGCAGCCGGGGGTTTGAAATGATTGGTAACTGTTGAGCCAGTGTTTTCAGGTCCCTGACCCCCAGCGCTCAAGTGCCACAGACACTAGATACAACATAGCCCCAATTATCCTGCACTCTCCGCGGCCACTTCACCAGCCCAGCGGACGGCCCCGCCCCAACCGCACTGCAAAGGAGGGGGGGGTAGAAAAAAACAACAAAAAAAGGAAAGAAAAGATAAAAAACAACAACACTCCTCTCAGCAGTTGATGGTGTTTGGAAGAAGGTTTTCTTTAAAGTAACAAATCGGCCACAGAATATAACTCTGCGGTGTTTTCCTGCCAATGTTCAAGTTATAATCTTTGTGGGCTAATGGGAGCAGCGTTGGCTGAACCTGTGGCTGCGTCATTTTTAAAACAAAAAAATATTTGATGGGAACAAGACTGAGTCGTCTGTGAAGACTCGAACGTGAACAGGCCGGAGACGTCCTCACGGACAAATCGCACGGCATCGCCGCTTATTTTCCCCGTTTCCACGCCCTCCTCCGGGACGGAAGTCGGGTCGACCAATCGGCCGCTTCCGTAGACGTCGTGGGCGACAAGAAGGAGCGATAGGTGAGATGAGATCGGATGAAGCCAGGGAATCGCTCCGATGCTTGCACTGCAAAACATGGCGGTGCACCAAGACCGCAAGACAAGTTCTATTAATTCCAAGATAGTTCCAAGATAATTCCAGTTGGAGAAATTAAAAGTTGCTGTACCGGTTTTCCATGTGAATATATAAGAGATCAGCATGTGCTGATATAGACTTCCTCCTTCCCCCGGCCCCTGGTTTTCTCCGTTGCTTTCATCAGATGCTCTTATCTCTCATCTAAGACTTGTTGTCAAGCTGCTCCGACTACACAAGCACAAGTTTTTGGTTACGATAAAAATCAACCATGTTTGTGATTACTGCCGCGGAGGTCATGATGCAGTCCTGAGAACCGCCTCAATGAGTCGGCGACGGTCCTGAGCTCAAAACTTTTTTTTCAAATTTGTTACTCTTGTCTCAGACCACGTCAGGGAAGTCATGCTAAAAGTCTGAGTCTGCACGAGGCTGAAGGGTTCAACGGGGTGAATAAGGAAGCAGGAAGACGACGCACTGCTCAGTTCTCACTCAAGCTTTAGGGGGTTTTTCGAAAACGGAAAGCGGAGCGGCAACATCTCGCGTCACCGGATGGGATAGTTCAGCTGTTTGTTCAAGACACAGAGGTTTAGGTTACTCCGTTAGTCAGTCTCTATATTGCAGCGCACCATCACCATGTGGTCGGGGGGAGGGGGTCGGCGCGGCGCTCTCAGACACTTCGAGACCAGTTCTGCTCTTTGCTCCATAACATGTCGCCCGGTTCCGACGTTCCCTCAGCGTTTGGACCCTGCGCCTGAGAAACTGTCTCCGACACGTCGTCCAATGGCCGAGGCCACTGGTGGAAATCGCTCTGTGTGTGTGTGTGTTTGTGTGTGTGTGTGTGTGATGGGATGTCTGTGTTTGATAGGGAGCCTCGGTTGCATCTGTGGGGGGGTCGGCTGGCAGTTTTGACCCCTGCCACTCTCTCCGACCTGTCCTTTGTCTCTTCTCACCCCGGTCCCCTTGCCCCCCCCCCTCCGGCCCCCCCTCCCCTTACCCCCACCGACAAAAGGACCTCTTGGATGAGGATGAGGAGGAGTAGGTGGGGGAGGCAGCTCTTTTATGACTTCTTTGCCATTTTTCTCCCCCCCCCCGTTCGGTTTTCAGGCCCATTCGTTCCTGCCTCGTCCTCTGGACTCGGGGGCCACCATTTATATCGTTGCCTGGGAATTAAGGCCCCGTGGCCCCTTTTGTTGCGAGGTGGGCTGGGGCAGCGGTGACTGGGGCAAGGGGGCGAGGGGCAGGGGAGGGGGCTGCCCTTTGTTCCAGCCAGCAGAGTGGGCTTCAGTTCCCACAGACCTGGGGGCCGATTGGAGGGGGGGGGGGCCCCCGCAGCATGACGGTGATGAGGTAATGTTTACAAAGCTGCGGGCCCTCACACATGCAGCGATCGCTCATTCATCCGGCCTGTATTCACACCAAGACAAACACGGACACACACAGGTGTGAAAGGTGGGTGAGCAGCTGACACACAAACACACACACTCTCAGGTTCGAAGACTTCGTCGACCAGAACCTAATTCTCCGAATAAAACGGGATTGAAAATTCAGCTTGAGGGAAATTACAGCCTAAAACATTTAGAAAACAATCCGTATTGGACTTTCGACCCCAAATTTTTATTCCTTTTTTTCTCTCGAGGAAAAGAACATGTATCTCCAGTTTTGGTTATTTCCAGATTTTCTCACAGACTGAAGGTCTCCGTCTCCCTCAAGAAGCCAAATCTTTGGCCCACTTTTCTCATAGAGTCCTTTAAAAAAAATAAACAGCACGATTTCAGAAGAATAAAGAAGTTTCTCATTGTTTTGGTCCCAGACAGTTTGTCCATTTCCTACAACAGTCATACGGGAAGGAAGACATCGATTCTTCCTCCAACAAGTTTGAAAGAAAGTGGAATTTACTGCAGTAATCGGTGGGTTTAAATGCCCTCAAAGCCTCCGCTGTTTCTCGTAATCGCCGGATGGTCGAATACTGTAGTCTCAGCTTTTTATTTCTAAAGAATGCTGGAAAATACTACACACGAAATAGGACAGCGAAGCGAAACTCCACCCGTTCACACCTGTTAACCGAGAAAATAGAGTCACCAAAAGTTTTTCAGGGAGTATGAAAGGAAAGTGGATTTGTCTTACAACGCTCTCAAAAATAATATTATTAAACTGGACCTAAACCCAACGTCAAGTCCCTCCGCTTGTCCAAAAAAGTCCTCACTGAGCAGCCAGCTCGAAGAAGAGGAGGAAGAAGTGAAGAAGTGAAAGATTAGTGCAGGGAAAACACACACACACACACACACACTTCCATGATGCTACACATTGCTCTTCCCAGGCTACGTCTGTGTTTGGAGGCAGAGGAGCAAGACTCATCTCTGTTTCTGTTCTTAAAAAAAGGGGAGAGGGTGCTGTTGTTATCTGTGTCCTACAATCCCACACACACACACACACACACACACTCATTGTATTCCTCGTCTCCCTCCAACGGCCTCCTCCTCCTCCTCCTCCTCCTCCTCCTCCTCCCTCCCCAAATATTTAGAAGCGGTTGAGATGTTGATGCCTGCAGCTCTGACAAGCTAGAGTTCACTTAGAGTTGCAGAGAGCTACCGTGTTAAAGTGTGTGTGTGTGTGTCTGAAGACAAGGGGGAAAGAGAGAGAGTGTAACACGCGCACACACACACACACACACACGCACACACACCAATATGACGGCGACAAACCCAGCTAACAAGGCAGAAGCAAACAACATGGCTGCCTACGCGCACACAAAGACGGACCCCGCACAAACCCACAAGCATCAGCGTTACAGCAGCCTCAGCTGTCTGAGGACACACAACACACAGACACACAACGTCCACACGGCCACTTGTACGTGCGCTGCAGAACATGGCCAGAACGTCGCCCATAATCGCTGCGTTGGCGTTATGGGAGTCGCGTGGTGAGCTGGCGAGCTTTTTCTGGGCTCGACCCCCCCGGCCGTTTCTTTCCCGCTCCCTCTCGCTTTGTCTTCCTTCTTCTTCGGGCGTCAGGAGACGTCCCCCCCATCCGTCCTCTTCCTCTCACTCCGTCTCCGACCGTCTTCCTCGGCTGTTTCGCCGACCTGAGCTGATGACAAACGCAGCGAAAATCGGGGATGCTACAAATCCGCCTGATTAACGCTGCACCCTCTCACTGACACGATGCCTGTGTAACCTTCACACCTCCAACCAACAACCTCTTGCCGACCGAGAGCTGCCGCCGTCTTCAGCCCCTTCGCGTGGTAGATTCCTGATAGCGGCCTCCACAATGGCCGCCATTGTCGAGTCTAATCCATAACTCTGATATGATGCTAATGAAGGGATGTGTCATCGTTATCCGCGTCCTGGCCCATGTTGGGGTTTCTTTTCCTCCTCTTCTTTTTTTTTTGGCACCTTGAGAGGATTTGTGCGCGAGATCCGGCGACCGGGGTTAATCTGGTTTCAGCTTCGGGTCAACTCTGGCACGGCGGTGTGTGTGTGTCTCTGGGCTCGGTCTCTGAGTGTGTATGGGAGCTCTTAAGGGCAAATGTCTATATTATTTATACCTTTTTCATGGCTTTTATAATGTATTTTCTTGTATCATTTTGAATGCGGATTGTTCCTGGCAGGTCAGAATGTCACTTTCATTCGATTTACGTCCTTTGACTATATCCACACTCGACTGGCTCAATTCAAAAACCCTGTTAATGGTTAAACCTCTTCTTCTTCATCCTATTCCCGCTGGCGAACAACACAACAAGGCACCACGACCGTCGTGTTACTCTGCAGGTTTCTAACCCGTCCTGCCCCCCCCGCTCACTCTGATCCCCTATACTGTGCTTTAATGCAGCTAAACTCACAATCTAGTTATTTCACATCTACATATTTTTCACTTAGTTGTGTCTGGCAGCTGCACGGACAGTAACTCCTCCTGCACAGACGTCGTTAAATCACTTTTTATTTATAATGCAACAAAATATCCAACTGTATCAGAGCAGAAACTAAAAAAAAAAAGAAAGAAAAAACTAAAATGCAAAGCCAGCAATTTTTTTTTTTTTTTTTTTTGTAGATTCATCTTCCCCGGAGAGCAGTTTCAAAAAGCTGACTCGTTTTGACACAGAAAAATAGGATTGAATGTTAAGGGCAGGGGGAAAAAAGAGAGGTAAAAAGATGCATTTTCAGGTTTAGGCAACTCAGTGTGGACATAATCTTGGCGGTCGCCGGTGTCCAAAAGCTACCAGCTGCCTGTGAACCGAGGTTTTAAGGCAGCGGCTTTAATGTTTTTGGACGGGGGGATGAAAAGGGAGAAGAACCAACTGTTTTTCGCCAAATTCCAGCCACCTGTATCCACACGGGCTCTTCAAACTAAATCCCCAATTCTTTTCTCTTTTCACAGAAAAATCAAAAAAAAAAAAGAGAAAAGAAAATCAATAAAGCAGGACGGAGGAGAAAAAGGCGATTGGGCGCAAAAGCGCCTCGGCAGGAGAACATATATAAATATATATATATATATGATATTAGCAGGTCAATTGTAGATGTGTCACATTTTTTTTTTCCTGGGTATAAAAGGCATCTTAAAGACACAGTTTTGTCGCAAAAAAACAAAACTAAACACTGTAGAGAAAGAAAAAGCCGAGATGAGACGTGTGGAACAAAAAACTAATTCTGAGGAACAGAGCTCGTGTCAGTGTTGTCATGTATAAGTTTCCGCAATCGCTGCACAGTATTCGCTGTTCGGAGGCATGTCATCGCGATTCCTCCCAAACACCTGAATCAGATATTAGATATTTCCATTACAGCTACCATGGATTTTGATATATGAATTATTTATATGGGAATCAACAGCGAGAGCTTCTTTCCTCAGCCGCCATTTAATCCTGACATTAAACAATCACACAGCACGAGGAAGGGGGGGGGGGGTCCAGACAGAGGATCAGGCGAAGGGCAGAAAATACACCAGACCACGGCAAACGTGGTCTTCGTCACCTGGGAACCTTTTTTCACCTCCTTCGCAGAACCCTGTCAAAACACCACCGTGACCCCCCCCCCCTCACCGAACGCCGCTAATAAGCCAGACTCACCCTCGCAGCCACAAAAGGACAATTGCGGCAATTTCCTCTTTGCCTTAATCATCTCCTTTTTTTTTTTTTCCATGATAAGGATGTAACTAACTGCGGAGGTGAAGTTACATTCTAATAAAGTCAGCCGGTTAATAATGTAATCTTAAATTACACTGTAATTACAGGCTCTTAGTCACCGGGGGATGCTCTGTAATTCAATCACTGGCCCCTGCGATACTGTACAACAAAAAAAAAAAGAAAGAAAAGAAAAAGAAAAAAAAAGAGGCACGTTATCAGGGGCTATTTTACTGGTGAAATGAATAGCCCTACCCTCCGCTGCGCCCGCTCGGGGTAATTAGACGCCGTAGTCTCTCCGGCTGAGCTCGGTTATCTGCGCCGGGGCCTTTTCCATCGGGGGCGTGTGTGTGCCTGCCTGTAGGTATATATGTTGGTGAGCGAGGCCCCGTCGTCTTCCTTAACCCCCGAACATCCCTAGATCGGAATGAAAAGTTCTCCTCTTGTGGAGAAAATGCGTGGGAATTGCCCCCCCCCCCTCGGCTGGGTCAGGGTTCACGCAATCGTATATCGCACACACACACACACAAAAAAACCCAGACACACATGCACCCACACCACAGGCCCCAAACCCAATTTGTCATTTATTTTCGTGAGGGTGATTTCTTTAGAGGCGCTGCTTGCTAGATATTATGTGGCAGGGAAAATCTAATGACCCTCAATAGGTTTTCCCCAGGAAAAAGTGGGGGGGAATTAGATTTGCGAACCGGGAACTTCATTTGGCAGGACCGGCCCCGGCTTGGAGAGAGCGTGGGGGGGCTGCGAAGGTAGTGTGTGTGTGTGTGTTTTTTGGGGGGGGGGTGAAAATCTATACTGCAGTGCTGAATCAGCAGCGTCTCCCGTCTTCCTCACTCGCTCCCTCGTTCTTCCAACCCCTCCCCTCCTCCCTGCTACTCTTCCTCCTCATCACACGCAGCAGATTCCCTCACGGTCGCCAAGAAGGAGGAAGTGCTGTCAACTTCTGTTTCCTCTCCCCCTATTTTGCCTCTCCTCCCTCCCTCCTCCCTCCCCCTCCCTCCCGTCTCTTTCTTAACACTGTCTCCCAGTCAAACGAGCTCAAAGTAAAGTCGCACGGGAGGGGGGGGCAGCGGGAGCAAATAGGCTCCTGTCGAAACTGGAGGTAAACAGCGAAGGCGGCGCCGCACACTCTGAGACCTTTGACACCCCCCCCCCACCCACATGCTGGGACCACTGAAGAAGAGAGAGATAAAATGGATGACAGGCCCCAGCAGAGGGGCCAGGTGCAAGGGCACGCCGAGGGAAGGAGGAGGAGGAGGAGGTGGCGGCAGCGTGGGGGGGGCTTTCAATTTGCTGGGGGTAGGAGTAGAAGATGAGGTTGGGATGGAGTTTAGGTTCCAGGGGTCGCCGCCGCCTCCTTACCCCCAAACGGTCTCCCCTCACACATCGTAAAAACAAATACATTTTCATGTCATGCTGTCAAGCGGGCTGACAAGAATATACACACCTCCGTAACGCCTCCACCCAACCTCAAGCGCATCTGTGCATGGGTAGTCACGACCACGGTGGGGCCGGGGGTCCATGGGAGAAACGGGTGGCGCGGCGGAGGCGCGGTAAATCCAACACGGGCGCTCCGCTTCTCTCCGCCGACGGGAAACGGCCGCCCGGGTCGCCGGCGCCTGAACGGACGGGTGCAGGTGGCGGAGCGTGACTCGCCGACCGGGCAGGAACGCACACACAGACTGGTTTGTAGGTAATCTTACAGGCAGTGTGGGGGGTGAGGGGGGGCACAGGCAGGCTGATCCAGATGCGCACATCTTGCGCTGCAAACACACGCGGGCGCTGAATCCTCCGCCTCGACGCCACCGCCACGAAATGAGCATGGACTCGGAAACGCAGATTACACGTGGCGGATGCGGATAATGTGAAGATTACATTACTCCACCATGTGTGTGTGCGTGTGTTGGTGGGGGGGGATTATGCCACATCAGCACGAATCGGACACGGCGTTTTCACGTGTCTGTGAGGTGGAAAGATTCAATCGCCGCCGCGCTCATCGCATTTAAACTCCGGGTGAGAGTCTGGTTTCGGGCAAATTACTGGATGCGATTTGCGTATCGGGGATCGAGCTGCGGAGCAGGATTTTACCGCTCGTGACAACGTGCACCTGGTCCAAAATAAAAAAAAATGGCCGCCTGGGACGCATCCTGCCTCTCTGCTTTTACCGACAATATCGCTGTTCCTGCACCCGCCGCCGTTTGCGACCCAGCTCGCTGAGGAACCTGCACTCTGAGGATCAACAGGAACCTGCTGCATTTTCCCGACTGTCATTTCTCCTCCGTGCTCTTGCACCAGTGCCCGATTTCGTGTCTTTAGGAGTCACGCCAATCGCCGAAAGACCGGTTGACCAAAAAAATAAAAAGCAAACGGTAAGAAACAAAACTGAATTCAACTTTAGCGTCACTTTTTCAGGGGTTTCTCTATGACAGGAGCCTGTTAGCGGCAAAGATGCCAGTCCTTTTTCTTTTTTTTGAAGGAATATCACCAGTCGGCACCGGAGAGTGTGTGTGTGTGTGTGTGTAGAGGTGAACAAACCAATTGGTGGAAGCTGCTGTCCAACACACACACACACACAGTATCAATAGTGTACACATCTGCAGCGATGGTGGCCCCCGGTGGGAACCGAACCCCCGAGCCTTGTATTTTCGTAATGTTTTTAGTTCCGCGCTTGATTGAGCGGAGTTTTCGGGCGTGCACCGCCATAGCCCTGGCAGCGATTTGTTTCTTTTCCGCGCTCTGCCCGTCAGGTCGCACCGTGGAGAATGTGCGTCTTTCGCTTGGACGGGCCTCGGCTGCAGCGGCACGCCAGCACACTGCGTGTTTGGATTGGAGGATTAAACCCGGTCTAGTCTTTCAGACCCTGACCGCAGCCTAGTCCTAGGCCAAGACCTACATTTAGCTTTGCTTCTCTGGGGCCGCTCGCGAACGTCTCGCCTCGGAGGCTATAAAACCGTCGGACCGGCAGGGCCGCCGACAGACATTTTCCGTCTTCAGTCATTTCTGTCACGTCTTAAACTTTTTACGTCTCTACTTCTACTTAACGGCCACAAACTCAAGCAACAAACTGTGCTAAGACCTGCATAATTCATTGATTATGGTCGGATTCAAAACAGCTGCATTTCCAGACTGTGAGACAGGGTTTGTTTTAATTGCGTGAGCTCCTCTATTCCCTGGAAGTAAATACCCGTTGAGATCTTCCAAATCCTTTGGATCCAAGAACTGGTTTTGATGAACGGTAATGGAAACACTGGTGTTTAGTCACCGGGCAGGTCGGATGACATCATGATGTCCTCACTGCTGAAGAAGCAGCTGCTTTTTCCTTTTTTTTTTACCCCCATCTGTCCACTTAATGTTAAAATCAAGAGATTGGAGACAGGTTTCTGTAATAGCCAGTGCATGTTACTGGCCATTGACTGTACTTAGCTACCCTTTATATTGGTGACTCGTCCGTGATCGACAGCTGAGGAGATAAATCCTCCATGTCAGGTTCAGCAGTGTGAAACAAAACGGGATTTGACCCACGTCTGGTTTATATAGTGTTTACACGTGTCAACCCAGAGGTATAAAAACGGGATTGACTCCCTGTCTCCATGAAAATCACTTGTTTTACGGCCCCGGCGCCAAAACCATCAGGGTCTGGAGAAAAAACAAAACAAAAGAAACGCAACCGCGTCGTCCTCCACACGTTCGCCTTGTAAAGCGTCCAAATCAATGCGGTTTAGAAACACATCTCTCAGCACCACATTGGGTGGTTTTAGAGATATATGATGCACCTTCAGCCCGCGAAGGAGGAAAAATCGCTGGCGCGCGGCGAGAGCATTTGTCCGGCTTGATGATGCGCTGGTGCTGTCACCGTCGCTGCCATTAAGGGGATGAAAAAAAAAATGGGGCTTAAGGGGGGGGGGCATCTCACCTCTACATCACCGGCCCAACGGCCCACCGCCCGCCCGCCCGCCACGCCGCACCGCGACCGCCGCTGAGCTCAGGGGGCATAAATCAAGATAATTCTCTGCACGCCTTGAACTCTGACCCCCACCACAATTCACACCAAACATCGGACAAGGAAGGGGGGGGGGTGGTTGGGTTGGGTGGGGGCGGGAGCAGCGAGGAAATGAAACAGTGGTGGTGGATGGTTAAAAAAAAAAAAGGGGTGGGGTGGGGAGTCCAGCTCAGAGAGATGGTGGGGTGAGGTAACGGGGAAGGGGTGTGTGCTCGTATGTGTGTGTGTGTGTGTATCGGTGTTTATGTGTGCGCGACCGAGCACGTGCGTGCGTCTGTTGCGATTAGTCACCGCCGGCCAGATTGAGGCGGCCGTCCCATCTAAACGCTCTGTCTTTATGAGCCATTAATCTTCGACTCGGGCCATTTTCATTACCGCCAAACCTCGCATTGGAGCCACCAGCTGCATGATACTGCATAGTGGAAATTAATAACCCACCCATCTCTGCCTTACAACCCCCCCCCCCAACACTTAACCACCACCACACACACACACACACACACGCACACATACCTCCATCAAGGCCCCACCCGCTTGGGACCTTGCATATGATGGAAGATGCAAGAAGGCGCGTTTCCATGCCACAAAGCTTTCAGTTTCCTCCAGCCTTTTTACCGTTGCCCCCCCCCCGCCCACCTCTCCACCCCTGCCGTACACACCCTTTCTCCTTGTCTTCCTGCTGCCATTTGAGCCCCCCCCCCGCCGCCGAAGACAAACAACTCATCCCGAGTGTTTAAAATTCTCCTGATGCCTTGATGCAGCCGTGAGCGAGGTGGGGGGGGGGGCAGAAATGAGGAGAAAGAGAGGCCTGAGAGAACCCCAGGTGACGGGGGGGGTAAAAGACAAGGAGAGGAAGGGAGGGGAGGGGGTGAGTTTATATTAATTCCTCTATCCTGGTTTTTCTAAGTGAACTGAAAGAGAAAGTGTGGGAAACGACCCCCTGGGTCTTTTTAAGACCGATAGGTGCCTTCTGGTGTGGTTGTTAGTGAGCAAAGGGACTGAACATTATTAAATACTGTACGTGCTCAGGCAGCCCCCAGGGTGGGGGGGGCGAAAGAGAGAGAGAGTGAGGAGGAACGGGGGGTGTACGATAGGAGTCAGAGGGAGTAACGGATGACGGGTCTCAAAACGGCCTCTTCACTGAAGTTCTGCCGGCGGAGAGGCCCCAGAGAGCCGGCGGAGCGGCGGCGGCGAGATGTGGGCCGAGATACGGCGCGACAGCCGATACGGGGCGACGGCGCTAGGCCAAATTTCAACAGCCGTCGTCGGCGGACGGGAGGAATCAGCTGGCCATCGCCGCCAACTCACGAGTGATGAGGCACAAGGACTGTTTAAAAAAAAAAAAAAAAGGCGGAGAGTAAAAGAGAAAGAACTTTCTCGAGCTCACGGCATCATTCTGTCCGATGCTACGTGTCAAAACTTGGATTTAACACTCTGACATTTGCATATCTGCGCGCCAGGCAACACAATACCCCCCCACCTAACTTTTCTATATGGTTAAACATAGCAAGTATAATATAAAGTTTGTAACAGATGCTTTAACTGACCTCGGTTTCATCCTGATCCTTCAAAGCATCAGGATCCTTCTAAACACAAATCAATACAAACAGTGTTTTCCGAGATGTAAGAGAGTCTGAATGAACTCCACAGATTATGCTATTGCACGGCCTCTTGCGTCCCCCGGCTTCTTTGCATAATGGGATAAACAGCATATGCGGGCCCCGGCCAACCGGCGCCTTTGCCTCCGCCGGCCCGAGTTTGTGTGGGAGAGGAGGCAAAGTCAGTCGCGTTTGACCCGTTTTTTTTTTTTTTTTCCCCGACATGGCGGTAGTCTGGCGGCGGAGGAAGCCGTCTCACGGGACTCGTTCAGGGCGGTTTTACACCGGGGAACGTGAAACGTCTCGCTTAGCGCGTCGGTTGTGCTGTCGTGCACAGCGGGGGATAAAAAACGCTGCAAATCATTTCCATAAAAGACATTTATTTATGGTTTTAATCACGAAAAAGGGCGGATATCTTGTGTTCGTCCTTTTGTATTGAAAGGAGAACTCGTGTCAAAATTGTAATGATCTTAAGGGAATTTTTATAGTGATTGTACACAATCGATTTATTGTTGAAATAAAAACAAAAGCTCTCTCCACTGCTTAACACTGTATTTCACACCAGCTTCCCTCACAGACAATGACATCAAGTAATTATGTTGTATGTTTCCCTCCACTGTGGCTTCTCTGGACGACGGGCTCGTAAACCACAGAGACAGAGGAGTTGCTGTTGCTGCCCCCCCCCCCACAATGATGTCATCGACCTCGCCGCGCACCACCCTACGATTTTGGCGATGACATCATGTGCCGACGCCCTTCGCCCGGCCCCATCCTCTCCTCCGTGGCGGTCGCCGATCGGTTAGAGTTGAGCGCTTTCACCCGACACGTCAAGCAAACGGTTGACCCTGGACCAGATTCATAAACAAGATGTTTGTGGGTGGGTGGGTGGGTGGTGGTGAAAAAGGAGGTGGTGGTGGTTGGTGGGTGGGTGGGTGGTTGGATGGGGGGGTTGAGTTGGGTTGGATATGGGTTTACATGCCAAGAAAGTTCAGCACGCCTCCAGGCGTCCAAGCGCTGGATTTGAACCGGCGACCTCTGGGATGTCACAGATCCAGGCCCGGCGCAGCCGCGCGATTGGCCCAGAGCCGCTCCCGCGCAGGGCGAGTTCAGGAGGCCCGGGGTCCCGGCCCGTGCAGCTAGCGGGTCTACGGGGAATCGGGGAGTGCCAAGTTCTGGCCGCCTCCTCCTCCTCCTCCTCCTCCTCCTTCATCATTCCTCCCCTCAGGGCTATCAACAAAAATCAGCTGCGAGTGGAGTAAAATGGAGCAATAGAGAGCAAAGCTGTTCCTCGACTGCCTCCTCTTCCTCTTTGGTCTCCGTCTTGAAACCGAGAGGCTGCAGGGAAGGTGTTTGTATTTCAGAGTGGCTCCAGTAAGGGACCTATTGTTCTCCTCCCAGAGGATCTCAAATCAATACCTCATCTCTCCCGTCTCTCTCTCTCTCTGCAACGAGGCACCGCCAAGGAAAAAGGCCCATCGACTACACAGTGACACGCTTTCATGATTCACGCCACTGAAAAAGAGAAAGATGGAGACATGGGGGGGGTCGGTGAGGGAAGGGGAGGAGAAAGTGGCTAGGAGGAGGAGGAGGAGGAGGAGGGTTGGACGACACTGCGGGGGCCGGCGGTATGAAGACACCAGAGGAAGGCGGCGACCTCGAGGGGGTCATCGCTCTCCTCGGCACCGCACGGAGCCGGGGCTATCTATAGCCGCCGAGCCCGGCCCGGCCCTGCCCGGCCCGGCCGATCTCATTGTCTTAAAGGGAGGAAGGTCGAGCCCTGAAGGCGTTAATATCATCAGAGCAAACGCCGACTGTAGCTCAACCTGGGGCCAAAGCTGAAACCGCAGGCGGTAAAAAAACATATATGCTATTTTAATCCTTTTTTTTTCGTTGGTCCAAATTGCTTGGCTACCGTTGGTAGTGCTGGTGCCACAGTCAGCAGAGGTCAATAGGTCAATCGGTGTCCGTGCTGAAACTAGAGAGAATCCCAGAGTTTAACCTGTTGCCAAAAAGTCAACGAAACCTTGTTATTTTTTATTTTTTTGCTCCGTTTTTTGGCAGGTTGTGGCATTTTTCCGCTTCGGGTACCGAACCGTGTCTTTTCCCTTTTAATCATCCGATTCTTGATCCTGCATCAACACGGTCATGTCGGTGAAATGTGAGAAGCCTAATGTGTTTCTTATTTATTTATTTTGTTTTTTTTACATTTCCACACCGAGTCTTCGCCTCCCTTTTCTGTATCGCCGCACAATTTTCACAGCTGTGGCGCGGATTACGTCTCTTCCCTCAAATGTGAAAGAAAATGCAATTCTGCTTTCTGCAGGGGTAACGTCTTTATAGCCTTCCCCACACAGGTGTCTCTCCCCCGTGCGTGAGCGAGCGAGATAGAGATGGAGAGGGAGAGAGGGAGAGAGAGATGCCTTAATGGAGTTATGCAAATGGAGGCGGCCCCCATAATCCCCCGGCTAAGTATTCCGCCGGAGATGGAGACCGTACAGCTGTGTACAACGGGGATCCGCGCCGTGCGTTTCCTCCGTGCTTGTACGCAGAAAAGCTGTGATACAACCATATACCTCCATCCATGTAGCGTGAATTAAGCCCCCCCACGCCCCCCCAACCCCACCGCCTCCTTCAGAATCGGTCTCCTGTTTTCTGACTGCCGCCGCCATCACTGAATGCCCTTCCCCGCCAATAAACTTCCAGGCTTTGCTGCTTGTGGGCGTTCGCCGCCGTGCCTTTATTCAGCAAAGGCAGAGAAGGAAGGAAAAAAAACAGAAATAAAAAAATGGCTTCCGTTGCATGTGAACACGCAGCGCTTACATACGTACACAGTGAGAGTCCCTTTGTTTATTTATATTTCTGCTTTGTGTGGGAGTTTGTTTACATGTTTATGGGTTGTGGCATATGATTTTGCTCTTTCGATACGTTGTAGAGCAGGAATTTTTATGCTCGGGCGCTTCCAGGTTTAAGATTTATGTGTGAGTGCGCTTTTTATGGTGCTTTATGGTTTTCTTGTGTGTGTGTGTGCGTGTTGACACCCATTGCTTTATTTTATGCTTGAGTGTCTCTGTTGATGAATGTGTCCTCGAGGCCGATTACACTTGGCGTAATGTGTATATATGTGCAATTAAACTTGTGAATTAAAGGGCGTTTTATTCAGTGTGTATCTGTTTGTGTGTGTGTGCGTGTGTGGAAACACTAGACTGTATGGCCAGATGTGAATCTTCCTCTCGTGCACATCACTTGAATAAAAAGTCACTTTTTTGTGTACTTGTGTGTGTGTGTCATCTACAAATGAGTCAGCCAACCTGCCCAGTCTCCTCTCCCGAGCGAGTGACCTCTGGCTGATGATGGAGAGAGAGAGAGAGAGAGAGGGAGACGGAAAGAAAGGTAGAGCGAGCCAGAGACGGGGGGGGGCTGCTGATGCAGGAAAGCCTCGCCACTCAAACCCTCCTCGCCATCTCCCCTTACCACCACACCCCCTCCGGTGACTCACACACCCAGCGTGAGTGTAGGCCTCTACCCATAACCCCCTGCTGCTTGTTTAGAACAACAACAGAGGGAGACGGCGGGATCACAGAGTGGCTGGCAGGGAGGGAGGAGGGGAGGGTGGGAGAGGGAGAAGAGAGGAAGGGGGAGATTGGGTGGGGGATAGACACTGGATAGTCCCTGGTTTTCATGTGTTTCATGTTTTCAAGGGGGCGGCTAAAACCTGATATAAGCAAACGGCAATTAATTTCACTGAGAACAGCCATGAAAATGTGTTTCCCTTTCAAAATTATGGCACCATTTTAGGTGGAAATATACCAGAAGTATAGGTACAAGCACGGACCGGGGACAGAAACAAATGTATACATATGTAAACATGGGTTTATGAATGAAAACATTGGTCAACATGTGGTGGTCGGTCTTTTTCCTCCCCAGCCAATAGGAAGAGGATGAGGCTGCACCACAGGTTGGATTCACTGGGTGGAAATTTACGTGTCAAAGGGATAAAGATTTACTGACATGAAAAAAACAAAAAACAAAACCGCAATTCCTCCTCCATTTTTCCAAAATTTAGATGCTGCATCTTTAAGAAATCAGAGTCAGCAACTTCAGCCGCCCCCCCACAAAGAACCAACGTTATTGGGCTGACAAACTGTGATGCCCTTCTGGCTTTTTCTGCAAAGCCTCTCAAGAAGAATGGAAGCTGTTACAGCAGCATCTTAATGCACATGATTTTGGACTTATATACAGATATAATGTTCAGGTGTCCGTAGATTTGTGCACAAAACATAAATTCTTCTCATAAATTCTGTTCACATGCCGAAGCACCAAAATAAGCTCATGCACAGACTCACATTTTTCCACACACTATGCACATGCACACGCAAACATGTAAAACACACCCGTGCACACACACATTCACCTGACACTCCTCCAATCCCATCAAGATGTATTTAAGGGTGTCTAATGGAAATTGATCAGTGATTAAGATCATTTCGGGTTAACCCAATTAATCAATGCCCGCTGATTGGGACGGCGGCAAGGAAGGCGAGAGATTCATCACGGCCCCCCTTCGGTCCTGGCGGTCCCCCGCCAGTTTGTGGGGAATTTTAAACAGGTGTGTCACCTTCAGGTCTGGCTGGCCACCGCTGAGGACCGGGGGGGTTCAGAAACAAGAAATGAGACGCAAAGACGCCTTGGTAATGTTGCACATTTTATGATCAAATCTTTTCAACTCAATGGGGCGAGAGTATTGGAAAGTAATGCAAGAAAAAACAAGTTAGAAGAAGAATAAGATGCTAAACTATGGGTCTGACAGAGAAAGGAGACGGTGAACGAAACAAGGAACCCAAACTCTCAGTGGTCGAATCAAACTTGAGACAAAACCTGAGCCTGTTCTCTTGGCTTTGACTCACTTATTAGAGAGTGAGAGTGTAGATTTGGACATGCAACAGAGGCCTCCAGCTAAAAAGTCAACCGTGGACACGGTGGATATATGAGAATATGCCTCTTAAGCACGGGGCCACCAGGGCTCCTGGAAAAGGAAAACTGAGACGCTTAAGGGTTCAATGACAGACTACAACAGATCGTTTGGATTTGCTTATGACAAATTAAGAAAAGAAAAAGCTCGGCACCAAACAAAGACAATGCAGGAATTCAGCCCGTGAGTAAAATTTAGGGGGCAGCCAGTTCGGGGTTCGAATCTGGTTTAATCCGTGCAGTGTCTGCCGGGCTTAAGAAACACTGCTTATTTTCTCCATAAATCCTGAAATCCTTTTTGGAAAATCAAAAGCCTGACAATCTGGCGAGCGAACCAGCCCCCCCCCCCCTTCCTGTCCGTCTCTTTCCCTGTCTCACCACAAACTGTCACTTTCTGCTGGCACGATGACAAGCAGTTTAATGACCTCAAAGGAAAGAGCCCACGGAGACGTCACAACCGTTACGATCAGTTCTATCGGGGACGGGGCCGGATGAGTGACGACTGACACGGTCTATCGTGAGCTAGAAATTACAGGATGATTTGAGGTTTGCAAAATAAGAAACAAAAAAGGACAAAAGGATTCTTCCCGACCTCTGGTGAGCTTCAGTAGCTTCATTTAACACCTCTTGTTAATGATTAGCGATAAAAGCACGACGCCGATGCTTGAAACGGCGGAGGTGCTTGGCAACCGCCGCCGCCGCCGCAGCCGCCGCCTCGTGGTGGATCCCGCCTCCGTCGATCCCTCGTGAGGCACCGGCGATCGCAAGTGCACGGCGGGCACCCCACCCCGCAATGTTAACCTCAACCATATGGTCGAGGGAGGAAAAAAGAATCGCAGGCGCTTGGACGGAGTTCCGCTGGAGGGCGAGCGGCTCTTTCCGGCCCTGGTTTTCCGCTCCAGGCTTCCACTTGAGCGAATACCTCTGCGCCGCAGCCTCGGCTGCCAAGGGAGATGTTTCCGTCCATTTCTTCTCTTGTTTTGCCTTCTTCTGTTCGTTGGCTCGCGTTCGCACTCCGAAAGCACCGCTCCGCTTTAAGCCCGGATCACAGTGCAGTGTTAGGCTATGTGAATTGTTAAGGTTGACAAACGCTCTTTTGACCCTTTGTCCTAATTACCCAAAACTCTTTTTTTTTCCTTCTAAACGCGTCTTCGCCGACACATTAGACGCCACGTTTCATGTTTTTGATTAATGGTTTCGCTTCAGATCAAACCTTCAGCCTTGGCAGTGTCTTTCTGCCTTTCTCACGGACCAACAGTTCTTTTCACTCTCCCATGTCGACACCCTTTTTTTTTTTTCTTTTTTGAATATGAAATATTACTCGTAGGGTTTTGCACTGTGGCTGCAGTGGGAACGTGTTGCACCGCGGCTATTTCATGCCCGCGGCATGTCGGGTGTGACTCACTCGAGCCAGACCTCTGCCCAGGGTCGGAGCTCGTATCCGACGGAATCGGGGGTTATCCGAGAATTCGGGTCGGGTCGGTAAAAGGGCAACGGTCGACGCGTGGTCCTTGACAGAAACCGAAAAAGGCGTTCACCCTCCCCGTTGTGACCGGGCTGCGAGTGGCCAAAGTACAAGCAGAGGCCAGAGCCCTGGAGATACAGCAGAGGACGGACAGAATTTATAGGGCAATTTTATGAGAAGCTGTTGGCAAGAGGATGGAGCTGCCGGTTGTCATCTTCCCTCTCTCTCTCTCAATTTCCCGCCACTTGGGTGCACACAGACAGACGCACACCTTCATAAATTTAGTGAACGGGTGTCGCCCACACACGGCGACTCAAGCTCTCACACACACACACACACACACAAAAACACATCCACACATCCATGCGCATGCGGTCGGGCTGCACTTAGAGCTTGGTGGGTTTCGAGGATGACACACCTGGCGTGGGCAGTAAGTCATTCGCCGCCGCCTCGCGGCGGAGCAGACAACACACACTCACTGTAATTCACGCTCACCGTCGGACTGGATAAAGGATGGCACAGCCCGACAAAGCGTTAGGAAGTAAATAATGGGATTCCTGCACGGAGGCGTCGTAGATCCTATCCCTTAGCAGGGGCCGTACCCGCTGCCGTGGTTTCCCGCTGACAAATGTACAATAAAGTTTTACAGCCTGGCATGATATGAACATGTACAGCACTACAGGAAACAGATCTGGCTTCTGTCTGGGCCGAAATCCTGGGGAACCTGTTAGGTCTAGCATCCAGGAAACCATCCATTTTCTCTGCCTCCTGTCCAGCTCTGGGTCGCAGCGGCGGCAGGCTAAGCAAAACTAATCGGGGGTGGGGGGTGAGGGGGGAGTAGTGTTCCCAGGACAAATAGTTTGCACACAACTGGAATAACCTCTGCAGGTTGGTGTCCAAGGCGGCGTCCTAGTCAGTACCCTTGTCTGCCGCAACTGGGTCCTTTCAGCAGCAATGACGAGCAGAGTTCCTCCCCGGGACCTTCATCCTGGGACAAGACCACAAAATACTCCATTTGTCCACAATCCAAAGGGATAATCCACAGTTTTCTGCCTGGCTGAAAACCAGCAGCAGCAATGCAAGCAATACTACATCTTCATCAAAAAAGCTGCTCTGGTGAAGCAACATCGGTTTCGTATTAAAAAAAGTATTCAAACTGGCCACAACAGGAGTAAGATCAATACCAACAATACCAACTGCTGCAAATTAAAAACAACAAAAAAACATATCACGTGGTGTTGGGGGGGGGCTCGGTCGCCGTCAGACCGACTCCTCTGGTATCACGGAAGCCACAAACAGATGCCTCATTCGTGGGTGTGTAGGATGAAACCAGCAGCCAGTTAATATGGCACCACTGATGTAACAGTCATGCTAAAACATGTTGAAAATGGGACATAGAATAAGCAGGAAGAAAAGAAATTACAGATGGAATAATTACAGAGGCGACTGAATCAAGTGCTAGCAACAGACATAAAAAGATTCAAACAACTTGTAAGGTTGTCTGAGGTCTCCCTTTGAAGGGCTGGTTTGTTAAATAGCGCACTTCAGAGTGTGTGAAAGCGTTTTTAATGAATGATTATGGATTTTTAATTTGGTTATATTTCCCCACAGAGACAGAAAGAGAAAGAGAGAGAAAGGGAGAGGAGGTGGGGACACATGAAGGGATGGTAAAGGGCAGCCGTGGGTAGAATGGAAAGCAGGCGGAGAAACACAGGAAACGGGGGAGGAAATTGGAGCTCAGTGCGCGGATGAGGGAGAGCTCGGTTAGCGATCGCCGTTTAGCGGCCGATTAACTGATCCACGCGGCCTCTCCGGCCCATAAAGCACGGAGACGTCTCTGCCCTTAAGTGCGCATCCGGTCGCAGAGGTCAATCGGGCTTTAAAGTCTGCAAAAACTGGCCGCCCCGCGTAAATTAAATGGGTGGTGGTGGTGGTGGGGGCAACGGGGATCAGGCTACTCTCAGTCCCTCGTTTCTCAACGTTTACGGGGGGGGTGGGGGGTGGGTATACAGTCACACAGCTGGATATTTAGACGTGATTCACAGAAAAACCCCGAGTACACAAAAATACCTATTTTCCCGTCATTTGCCATTCAAAGCCTGTCATCCCCACGTACGTCTAACAGGCTCCGCTCTGCCCTACTGCGGTTTAAAAGAGAAAGGGCGAAATGTGCTCATCCTCCTTAGAGCCTGGCGGATGGAGAAGAAACCAAAAAAAACAAAAAACAGGTGAATGACGGCCTCCTTGCCTGACTCATGACGGTAAACTGATTTCGGCGCAGGCCTCTTCAGGAATAATAGGCCTTTAAGGGCTGTGTTATAGCCCGGGGGAGATTCTCCCTGACGGTGCCCTCACCCCGACCCGCCGAGTGCCACTGAGCCGCCGGAGCCGCCGGAGCCACCGGAGCCGGCAGAGCCGGCAGAGCCGCGCTACCTGGCGCTGGCGTGAACGCCGGGTGGGGGCTGGGGGGCTAACGGAGGGCCGTTTTGCTTACTTCGTAAACTTGTCACGGCTCCTTTTCATTTCATTTCCCCCAAAAACCCGATTATTCCTCTACACCCCCCTCCTCCTTAAAAACAGTGTGCAGGTACAGCGTGGGTCAGTTAATAAACATATCGGTTTTCTACCCTTAAAAGTGCTGCAGTATTAAAAAAAAAAAAAAAAAAAGCGGCACGGGGATAAAATATGGATGAGGCTGCTTTCGGCGCTCCAGGTGTGTCAAGTGTGATTTAATGCGAGGAAGGGAACGGACGCGCGGCAGGGAAAGGGAGATTACTGGATCGGGAACAGACAGACAGGGCGACCTCTGACCTCTAAAATAGCAGCCAGTCAGCTAATACTGCTGAGGCTGAGCCTCGGAGAGCAGCCACCGGGGAGGCAGCCACCTAAATCCATCAGCATTACTGATCAGGAAGAAGCGCACGTCAATCTCTCCGGGCCGACGCTTTAGTGCTGGTGTGGTTGTTTTTGGGTTTCTTTGTGGCGTAAAAGGGCGTCAACGCCGACAGTGTGACACGTGGCGTGCGCGCGTGGGTTTGTATGCGGGGCAGGTTGTGTTTTTGCCTGTGTTTGACTGCCGAGTGTGTGTATGCACGTCCAAGGGAGCAATAATTAAATGAAGTGTATGATGATAGTACAACCGGCGGCGACACGACTGGCTGTTTGTATCTACTCGTGCCTTTTACGCTTTATGATCTCAGGTCAGATTTGCAGAGAAAACTGCTCCAGTGTCTTTACGGCACAAAACGCAACCCTGGATCTAAAGCTTTAAAAAAAAAAAAAATTACCTGGTAGAGACACGTGGGAAATTCATGTGGAAGGGAAGCTTGACTTCCAGCACCGATGTGGCGTTTGTCTCCGCTGTTTGACTTCTGATCGGTTGTGACAACCTGTGGCTTCGGCATAAAGATGTTGTAGTTTCACATTGTTAAATTCGTGGCTGACGAAGGTCCGTGCCTGGAAAAACTTGGCTCATACAGTTTGCTGAGGGGAGGCTGCAGGAATCCAACCTTTTTAGAGCCTCTTTTCCTCTAAAAATCTCTTTCTGCCCCACTAGTAGCCCATTAGTTTACACATCGGATTAACCCCTCAGTGATCCATTTTAACAGGAAACGCTTCAAATTAAAGAAGTAATGATACAATGTCGCGGGACCCTGACAGGACGGTTCCGGTTTCTTCCGTCCTGGGTCTTATTTTTGTAATATTCCGGCCGCTGAGGACTCCTCCTCCGGCGATGGCGCTGCATCCCCAGGTCTCAGCCATTAACTCCGCGACCGCAATCTTCCCGTAACTGACAGAAATGGAGACCAATGCTGCAAAAAAAAAAAAAAAAAAAAAAAAAGGACCCACGTTTTAATAAGCTGTTAATTCGCCTTCGAATGGAGATATAACGACACTAGTAAAAGCATCGGTGTGAGAACGGGGCTTTGAATCACGTCAGCCATGGTCTCATTCCCTTAAACTGTCATAAATCCTTTGATAATGTAGGTTTCTGTTCGGAAATGTTCCACATACCCTGTTTGGGCTTTTTCCTTTTTTCTATTTCTTTTCTGTTCACGGTGGTTTTGCCCTCCACTGGTCACGGAGCCACGGCCGAGGAAATGGGCCTTCCTGTCGCTCAGAAAGGGGCAAAACCCTCCGAGCATGAAGGCGACCATAAAGCCCCCCCCCCCGTCCGCCTCCTGACTCCAACCGGCTCGGAGACTAATCATTACACATCTCCCTCTCATCTGTTCGGCACTTCTTTTTTACCCCCCCCCCCCAACTCCCCCCTGAACCCCCCACCCAACTCTGACCCCGGACCCCCACCCTCCCTCCCCCCTCTGCGCAATGCTTCCCTGTTTTTGTGTGTGTGTGCATGTGAAAGCGACAGTTTGTGTGTGTGTGTGAAAACAAGTGTGTGCTGTGAGAACAGAAAGACCGAGGGTGTGTGTGTGTGTGTGTGTGTTTGTGTACTCTGCAGCACAGTTTCTGCTCTGAGAACTACCTTGCATGCCCTCTAAATCTGCTGAGCTCTCACAAAGAGGAACTCTGCTTTCCCTCAACGCCATTTCAACACCCCCCCCCAACCCCAACCCCAACCCCCCCATCTGAATCTCACACGGCGGCAAGGAGGAGTCGTACTTTGACGGTGCAACACAGCAGCTCTGAGAAGGGGAAGCACCGCCTGCTGCCAGCCTCGATATGAGGAGCAGTCTCCAGTCGCCCCCCCCCCCCCCCCCAAGTGTCACTCACAGGCAACAGCCGCTCTTTCAACTGTAACACTCTCAACCCCCCCACCCCAAAAAAAAGGAGGAAAGCTTTTAAATCCCAGAGGTGACAGATTTGTTAATGTGCATTTCCTCTTTATAAACACTGACACAGGGCGAAGAGGAAAAAAATAGCACTTTACACTGCACACACACACACACACACACACACACACACACACACACACACACACACACACCCAAACCCTGATTTACCACCACCGGCAGTAGATGGGACTCACTGGGCAGCAACTGAGGCATGAGCGACCCCCACCTGACCGTTCCAGGGCCACCGCCACAAATCCACAGGTAGTCGCCCCAACATTCCACTTCCTGCCCCCGGTAATGGCGTCTGGTGACCTCCGGCCGCGCGCACCGCGACCCCACCGTGCCCCGTCGCGCTCGCCCCGGGCCGAGCGGTGTGGCAACCGCCTGGGGGGGGGCAGCCACCCGGGAGGGGACCAAGCGAGCGTAGGGCTGAGGACATTATTCCGAGACGCGCAGGAGGCTGCCGCGGTCGCTTATTCCCGACTGGTTTCGGGCCCCCGTCGTCCAGTTCATGGATATTTTAGTCGTGATAGAGAATCTAGTGTCTGGTTTCTTATTCTTATATAAACTCCTGCAATGACTCGCAGAATTTTAGGACTCGTTTCATTAAACGACGTCAGGGAAGCCTGAGATTGTTCTCGTGATCCCGTCATAACAACGTAATCATAATGACATAAATCTGGTCCTGATATTTACTTTAAAAAATGGATTTCCTCTGGATTTAATGTGCTTTTCCTCGGACAGAGAGGTTTTTTTGGGCGCTATTTTTAACATATATGAAATGTAGGCCGTTCCCCCTCAGACACTTCAAAGCCTCCCAGTCATACACTTTTTTTCGGACTTTCGGCAGCGCGGCGACGTCCTACAGCCGGTATACTTGTTAAGTGTATACATACTTACTAATGAGAAAGTGAACTCCCTGTATTTTATAATTACAGCCACTTTTAGCTTAACATTTCATGTGTGCTGTATTTCTGAAAGCAGCTCACCTGATTTTAGATATGTTGTTTTTTTTTTATATGTGTTACATGGTCTTGAATATTAATCATATGCATGTGTGAAACAACAGCTATAAGCGCACACACACACGCACACACACTCACACACACACACGGGGCTGCAGCTGGCTGGGATGACATGTTAAGGATGTGTTAATTCACTCCTCTAAGTTTCCTTATCATGTCTGCTGCTCGGCCATTCATTAATAGTCCTGTTTTAATTAGCCATTAGTGAACACACTCCCCATGTCAGAGATATGAGATGTGGGGGGGTTGTGTGTATTTGTGTGTGTGTGTGTGTGCGGCATGGAGAGAGAAGAGTGGGAGTCGGCATATTGTAAAGAAGGTGTTAGGAGTATGGATGTGTAGATGTGTGTGTGTGGACAGCTCCATTCTCCCACTGTGAAGGCAGAACAATTGGCAGGGACACGCTGTTCAGCGGGGGCCTCCTCCTCATTATTGGCCCGCTGCTCACTTGTGAGCCATATCATTGTACTGCAAGACAATGGCTGCCAGGGGCCCCACCCGACATGATAGGCCCCCCCACCCCACCCCAACCCTTCCACAAAAACGCACACACCATAGTCACCCAGCTATAAGCTTAACCCCCCCCCCCCTCGCGCTCAGCCTGCACTCCCAGCCCCGCAGTATCGCCGCACCCGATTGGCTGCGGCTCGGAGGCCCCGGCGCCGGTCGGAGGCCCCGGCGAGAGAACAGGGGATTAGGCCTAATTAGCATGAACAATAAAAACAAACAAACACAGATGGGGGAGAGGGGTCACCGAGGCAATCCCACTGTCTCTCTTAATTAGCATTGTTTACCAAGCGACACAGTTGGTTCATGATATCGGCTACATAGCAGCGCACGCGTCTGTTGGATCCGTGGCTCGCCACAGTCACGTGCTCACACTGTGCCGAGACACACAAAACACGCGTAGCGCGTGTGGAGTGTGTGTCGGGCGTGTGAGGGTTTTCTCTTGATCGGAACTTTATCTGTGTAAACAGGACGTAACCGGTGAAATATCTTCATTTAAATTACGACACACGGCTAAAAAAAAGTGTGCGCAGACCTTTCCACACACATTTGTGTACTTTTGTTTTGGGGCTGTTCTTCTTGATTTTGGGTTAAAACTTAATTTTGGAGCAAATGGTGACATATCATACATGTTGCGGGGAAACAGTCCAAAGTGAAAAGAGTGTATTAGATACCTAATATTTACAAAGGAAATACGTTTACTGTCATTTAGGCACTGACCCACCAACAAACGCGCTCACAATCGAAGCCTATGGTTTGGAATGAGATGTTCAACTGCTGCCGCTCGTATGGGTTCGATGCTCAAGTGTCCACATACCTTTGGCCATGCAAGTTTTATCGACTTCTCATTGTGACCAGTTTCAAAAAGTAAAAGATTCAAACTCCGAAGAGACCAAATATGAAATCGAGTGGTTCAGGAGCTATGAGGTTTCCATACGCTGTCGTTTGGCTTTTCAAACACACACACACACACACACACACACACACACAAAGTCATGCTTAAAGTTCTCCAGTACACTGATGAGCTGAAAAAAAAAAAATTCCTATCGATCACCACAGCACATGTATAAACATTAGTGATGAGATGATTGATGATGGGATTTCTAAATCTCTTTGGCATCGGAGAAAAATTGCATTCGCCTCCGAGCGCCTGCCAGTCCGCGATACCGAAGGCCCACCCCAGGGGAGCCCGTCGCTGCAGTGGGGGTCAGTGAAAACCGGCGCAAAATCAAAGTGATTAAGGACTCGCGAATCAATAACGCCTTTATATTAGATTTACTCGCCCTCCTCGGATCGCACTGAGTCAGCAGAAAGATGGGGGGGCTGGGGGGGGGCTGGGGCGAAAATGAGCCCAGATCCAACTAAGCGTCGGGAGATTGGGTGCCAGGATAAATCTTTAGGGCTCACATCAAGTCTTTGAGGCGTGATGGAATAACATAATCATCGCTGGGCGGAGGATAAGTTGAGGGCTGCATTTTTGTTTCTGCCAATGTCCCGACTCCGGCGTCTTGACGACGGAAAAGAGCGAGGAGGAGACCGGGAACCGGGAACCGGGAACCGGAATCCGTCCGCGCCGGATCTCGATGGTCAACTTCTGGCAGGATGTCGTCGTGCGGTACAAATGCCTGCGGAGGCCATTGAAAGACGAAATTATGCCAGAGACAGAGGTAAACTGTCAGAAACGGAGGGAGAACATACTGTGGGGTGTAAAGATGGGGACACTTAATACTACTGAGAAAAGAGCAGGGATTTGATCCGTGGGTCCAACAGGACCTGGGCTCGGTAAAGGCAGAGGTACATGCAGTCGGGAAGTACGTCTTTGGACATCAATTGAATTCAAATGGCTTTAAATCGGTGAAAACACGCTGACGTAATGGAACCACGCGACCCGGATGGCCGAGGGACCTTTCACACCTTAACGGTTCGATGTGGATCGTTCGGGTCTCGGCGGAACCCCGGCGTGGGATCAAACCTGCCGCAATGAGAACGAGCGCACAGACCCCAAAGGAACCGCAGGAGCAGGAGAGGAGATCCGACCGAAATCTGGCCCGGTTCGGGAACGGCTGCACACGGACATCTTTTCGCCAGATGTTCAGATACACGGCGGCGGGGCTGTGATGAGCTGATGATCAATCATCGCTGCTTTGGATTCGGTCCTGAGGTTTAAAAATAAGAAAAAAAAAGAAATAAGAGACCAAAAGCTTTTTGCAAAAACAATTCAACAATCATCCGGGAGGAGAGAGTCATGGTGGAGGAGGCCAGGAGAGGCCTCAGCCGACGGACGTGACTCACAGCTCGAAGCAACAGGTTCACGGCGAGTTCTGGGAAAGCGCAAGAGGCTGCAGGGGATCTACGAAGGGAGGCTGAGGCAACGTGGCTACAACTACAACAACCACCAAAAAGGCGTCGGTGAAATCTTTTAACCTGCTTCTCCCCTTTAGAAAGAGAATATATAAGGTGCACAGCTATGTCAGGTTGGATTTCTCCTGGAAGAGGAGCCGCACGCCCATGTGGAAGAGCCAACGCCAAGTGACGGGAGCGGGCCCCGACATCGAGGCCCTCGGATCACACCTGGGGCTTCTTAGTTAGGCTACGTACGAGGAGAGCGTTTATCAAAGTGTGTGTTACGCGCACACACACACACTAAACACCACAGCATTTTCTCTCTGAACACCAATTAGTGTACAAATCGCTTTCTGGTGACAATTAGTCGGAGCATCTTCTTGAAATGAGCACGCACGCACACGCACACGCACACACACACGCACACACACACACACACACACACACACACACACACACACACACACACACACACTCTTGCACACGCACAATGTGTCGCTGCCCCCTTATCTCCATGGAAACAGCATGCCCCCCTCCCGCCCAAACTGCCACCACAACCCAGCAACCACAACCCCCCCCCCCAACCAGTGTTTGTCTCACAGTAAATCTAAATTGGCGAGCGCAGTTAACCCCCTCACCTCCTTCCTCCGCCGGCTCCTAAGTCTGGGGATCTCTGCGGCAGGCGATGAGAGGGGATTACAATCAATGTGAGGAGAAAAAAGGCGAAGAGCGGAGGGGAAGGGAGGGGCGGGAGGTGGAGGGGGGGGCAGAAGAAAAGAAAAAGGCAGTGGGACGTGTTAGAGTACAACAGAGCCAGGGTCATACAGGAGCCACACGTTTTTTGTTGGGTTTTTTTACTTTTTTTGAACTGAAGACAAAGAATAAAGTAGCTTTCATTCTCTGTGAGCGAGTGTGTTTTGCAGTTTCCTCCTCGTAGGGAGGAAGGAAGGTTATTTCCTTTTTTAAAAAAAAATCTTTTTTTTGAATCTTTAACGCAATCTGGTGCGAGGGGACGGCTGCGTCGGGCGTATGTGCGCGTTTGCACGTCGCGCGGCTCTGAAGGAACCTCCAATCCGTCCGCAGCTCCGATTGGAATTACACAATCAATTACCACCCCCCGCCGTGGCCCAAATGAGCCGGCCCAAAAGACAGGGGAATTGGTTAAATGTTATTGTTGGGAGGCCATTATCCAACAATCGGGGTGGTTAATGCAAGAAAATGACATTCATTAAAAGGCTCGACGGGAGGCTCCCAGGGGCCAGGCTGCAGCTGACCCTCATTCACCGCCGGGCTTTGTGGGCTCTCGTCCATCGTGGGGAGGGAAGGGGGGGTTGATGGGGGTGGGCGGGGGGATCATGTCAAAGGCGCAAAATGCTCCTCTTTTGTCAGAGAGTGGCCTTCAGTCCCTCTTTGCAAGGGTGGGTGTGTGTGTGTGTGTGTGTGTGTGGGGGGGGGGGTGACGGAGATGGGGCAGAGAGCCAGAGAAAATACCTGCGACTGGGCGAGCCTGAATGTGTGTGTGTGTGTGAGAGAGAGAGAGAGAGAGAGAGAGAGAGAGGTGTCAGGGAGAGAAAAAAGGGATAATTACATCATCCTGTGAATTAGAAGAGTTGGGGGGGTCGATCGAGGGCCCCCCCACCACCACCTCCCGCCCCCCTTGCCGATGGATGCACATGTAATCCTGCTGTAATGAGGCAGCACCAGAATCATACTCCACACACACTTAGTGCTATAATGTACATCATCAACGCTACAGCTTAGAAAGAAAAAAAAAAAGCAAAGGAAAAGCTGCCTTTCCCTTATGTGAGTGCACTTCCAGTCGGCAGCGGTGATATCATCCATCAGCGCAGACGGCGCTTTCAAAAGCCAAAAGTCAAAAGTAAGTGCAGACATCAGCCCACAAAGAGAAAGCGAAGCGGTCGCGCCACCATTTTTTGATGCGGCGTCCCTTATTCTGGGGAAAAGAAAAAAAAAAAAAATAAAAAACAAAAAACGAAAAAAAAAAAAAAAAGGGCGCCTTGTCGGTTGGGTGAGTAGTTGGAGGGGGAGCGGGCGCCAGGCGGAAGGGACAGCCGGGAGGGTGGCCTTGTTATTTCTGTTCATCCTGCAGGAAACGGGAGACGCTTGGTTTATGAGATGCAAAGGGGGGACTGCGTGGCTCTATGTGCACAGAGCCACACTGCGGCTGCTCGTACAGAATATGCAACACGGAGCGAACTAATGGGCTATTTTTTATTTATTTCTGTTTTAAAGAACCGAGCAGTCAAGAAACCCAAGGAACTAAACTCAGAAACCCGAAAGCCTCTTAGGCTCATTTGTGTTTGTGCTCCCACTGAATCTGAAAAACCATGAACTTCGGGCAAATTGATGGATTAAAAAGCAGAGGCCTGGTTTGGAGCATGTATATATATATATATATATATATATTTTTTTTTTTTTTTTGCATGCAACAACACACTGCAGAGTCATGGAATTTGTGGCTGACTTGATGGTTGAGTAAACGCTGAGAAAAGGGCTGTAAGATGGAGACGAGGATTGATAACGGAAAGCAAGACGAGCCACTTGTCTCCTAAACAGGTCCGATATGGTTTTCCCGGATAATTTTTCTATTGGCAGAGTTTTTGTTAAACATTCCTGGGGGATCGGAATGACTCCGACGCAGGCGCGAGGACGTTAGTGGAAGCAGGGAACCGAAACCCAAGGATAAAAGGTTCCCACGGTCGAAAAGCGGCCGATGCGACGGTTCTGATGACCAAGGTGGAGGCCAAGTAAACTCACCCTTTGTTCCGTGTCCCATCCTGCACGGCGAGCTTTGATCCCACGTCGCCCATCGTCCACGGGGGCACGAGACCGACACCCGATTAGCGCCGATGTTACAGATAACTGAAGACGAGAGGGGGTGGGGTGGGGGGGCGCCGATCCCGGCAGGCGAGCCATTGAGGGCCGAATCAATTCCCCGCGCCCGCCAGGTTTCTGGCTTATTGAACACACAGATTGACCCTCCTAAAGACGGCTGCTACCTCAAAGCCAAACGCTGACCTTTGACACCTGGCCATCTGTTGGCTCCTGCCGAGAAATTAAAATAAACAAACAAATAAATAAAAAAAGGGAGAAAAAAAGGAAAAAAAAAAAGAACTCGAGCAGAGGACGGCGAGAATAAAGCGTCGCGATGTTCGTTTTTTGGCAGCGAGGCTGTATTTGCCCAGATAAAGGGATCAAAAGGAAATCTAATACGGTAATTACAAATCAATAGTTTAATGATATTTTCTGGTTGCTACGGTTGCGCGCGGTCCGACGTGCACCGGGCTCATCAGAGGGAGGTGAAATGATTATCACAGGCACCTGTTACGGCAAAGAACAGGTGGAGCCATAGCGTTTTTAATCTCACATCTCAACGGATATTATCGAGGTGTGTGTGTGTGTGTGTGTGTGTGTGTGTGTGTGTGTGTGTGTGTACATGCACACAAATTTCATCTTTGTGCCAAGATGCTGTGTGTGTGTGTGTGTGTGTGTGTGTGTCTTAGGTGTTGAGTTAAGCCTCTGATTGAGAAACAAGCCACAGTAGCAACATGCCTCGCCGCCGCCGCCGCCGCCCCCCCCCCCACCAACAGCATCTGTCTGGAGCAGCGTGGGGCCTCCGCGCACACGGGGAGGGAGGAGGAAGCCATGGAGAGGCGGCTTCCCTTCATCTCTGCTTCCTGTCTCTCTCTCCCTCTCTCATTATTGGGAGGCAACATTGGACTTGAAAAAGACCCTTCCTCTCTCTCTCTCTCTCTCTCTCTCTCTCTCTCTGCCCCCACCTCGGCGTGAGTTTCATCCGGGGGTCAGCGCCGTGGTCATATGACAACACGAGGTGCTCTGCCGTGAGTTTAGCGACAGACCCCCCCCCCACCCCCCCACCACCACCTCAAGACTCACTGTCAAATAGAGAGAGGAAGCAGAAGAACCACACTCTGAGGGGGGGGGGGTCTCAATTTAGGTCAATTTAAGAAGGTAAAAGCGACGTTTCGATCAGGCTGCATCGCAGACGTGCAGCTCCGCAGTCAACACATGGAGAAATCCTAAGGCAAACACTCGCGCAAGGTTAATGGACACGATGAGAGACTCGGCCTCAGTAATGTCGTCGCCACCGCTGCCGACGCCGTCCCTCTCTCCCCCTCTCTCTCTCTCTCTCTCTTCGGCCGCAATGATTAGTAATAAAGGTGCAAAATGAAGTCGGCTGGTTGCGAGATGATCGGCCCCATATGTCGGCTCTGCTGGGGGGGGGGGGGCGCTATCTCATCCGACACAGCCGGTCCGGGAACCTGACAAGTTGTATAAGTGCCGCTTCGGGGGGGTGAAGTTAGTGAGGCCTATTTTTTTCTCTCCTCCGCCGATGGAGCCGTAGCCTCAACACAACCGTGCTCGGTTGAACATATACAGGACCATCGCCTGCGGTTTACAGGTCAGATCTTTGGAAACGATCCAGGGGGACGCGGTAAACTGCAGTATGTGATATTACGTTTCAGCACAATATAGGAAAAAACGTGTACCGTGTTTAACTGGTGTGTTTCGACCACAGAGAGTCTGAGGGTTGAGTTTACTCATGTTAAACCAGGATTCACAACAGGCACAAGAGCTTGTGGTAACGCCTCCCTGCCTGTGTAGGGCCAGAGACTGGTACAAGGCACAGAGAGAAGACTTTTGAGGAATTATCTCACCTGAAGGTCACGTCGCACATTACTTCTTATTACTTCTTCAACCTGAATGTTCAGGCCTCACTGTGCAGAATGGAGTTTTTTAGGGCCTGAGACTGGACAGCTGCTTTTCATGTACGTCTGCCGTCGGACGCCTGACGACCTCCCGCGACGGACGCCTGACGACTGCCCGCCTGATGACGGCCCGACTGACGACCGCCTGCGTCTGTTTGCGTCTGTTCTTCTGGTTTTCCCCGCCAGTCTTCCCCCGCGTGGCGTCCACGCCAAAAGTTCAAGCTGCCGCGGAGGCGGCCAGTCGTTTAAAAAAAACAAAACAAAACCATAAAATAAAGAATAAAACACCAGAGCCTCATATTAGCTGCAAATGAAAAAGTGGAACTTCAATTTAAAATAACACAATCTGACTGTAAAGAGCTTCCTGAGTGTTTGCTAGTGAAGGTTGAGCGTCCTTGAAGAGGTAGACGGGTCTATTAATAGCCGCAGACTGGAACTGTGTGTGTGTCTGTGTGTGTGTGAGTGTGTGTCGGTGTGTGTGTGAGTGTGTGAGTGAGTGTGTTGATTGTGTGTCGGTGTGTGTGTGTGTGTGGCTGGATGAACAGAAACATCCATCCAAAGAAAAGAGCTGTAATCTTCAAGACGACATGTTGTGTTTCACGGCGGTATTAGCGGCGATAGCACATTAGCACGCACGTGGTCTACGTGGCCTTCTGCTTCTCTGGGATCACGTATCAATGAGCACAGAGAGGGACGGGTAATTGGGGGGGTGTATGGGGGGGTATCAAACAGCTGCTGATGAGACGACCGAGAGAAGAGATTAGATTCATCTGAATTTAAAACCATCCAGGTGAGGCAGCGGCGGTTCCCTTGACTTTAACAGGCCTCAGCAGGAGGACAAACATCCCTGGTACCGACAGCGGCGGTGGCGGTGGCGGTGGCGGCGGCGGTGGCGGCCAAGTCTAACCTTCGCCCTCGTGTTATCCGGAGGCTTCTCGCCCCCGTCACATCAGAAACCACGTTATTTTCTAAGTTACCCCTCAGCCGTGATTTTTTTTTTTCCCTTTTGAGAAAGTCACTTATGAGTTTCCATAATTTCCCCCTTAATTGCCAGTAGGTTTCCTGGAAAGAACTGGAACATTTTTTCGGGGGAGAAATAGATTCCAAGACATTTGTTTGAGTTTAGTTACTCGTGTTGAGTTTATAAGGGTTTGTTGATTTAGGGACAAATTTCCCTGGAAAGAACTGCTGAAAACCGTAATGACCTGAAATCAAAGATCCTTTCAAACCCATGTAAATATTAATGTTCTACTGGAAACATTATTCCTCATATTGTCTCGACTGTTTACTCGCCTGTCGAAAAATTTCACATTTTTGCACGATCGGCCGACCGACGGAGGCCGGAAGCTCTAATCAGAGACTTGTAGGCCCGGATTATACACAATGTGCATGGACGGGTCCGGTCGGCAAAGAAAAGGAAAGAAAAGAAAAGAAAAGACGATGAAGCGCTCAGTCCAAGAGAGAGAGAGAGAATCAGGCCTCACGTCACAATCAAGACCAAAATCTGCTTTACGGAGGATTTAATGAAGATCTTGATCTGAAGATCAAGTAGTGGAACAGAAACAATACGGAAAAAAAACCAAAACCCTCCTAACCTGTCATCACATCTGGACGTTGTGATATTTAAAGTGTTCGTCAATCTTCACTGCAAAAAGAAAACCCTCCTTCCTCTTTCATCCCGGTTTCGTTTGCCAGTTTAGACGACTGGGATTCGGGTCAAGACGCGCTCCGACACCGTCGCCGGATTTTTGCTTATATGATCCAAGGCGACTTTCTTTCGTCGTCAAAAGCCAGAAAACCGTGTTCAAATATTTACTTTCCCTTCTGCCCCACAAACACACACACACACACACACACACACACACACACACACGCCCTCGGAGGTGAGGTTGAAACAGAGTCGATGCATTAATGAAAAACCATCGAGCCGGATTCTCGACTCTGCCTTCTCTGGTGCCGCGGAGCGTCGGTGGCGGCGTCGGTCGTGGCGGCGCTCCCTGGGCCGCGGCTTGCGGCTCACGATTCCAGGGGCCGCCATGTTGTGACATCATCCTAAAGGCGGCTACTCGCTTCAGTCTGCAGGTCGGGGTCCTTCCTGAGGGTCACAGGACGGACCTGAGGGGTCAGGAGATGACTCATGGGGCAGAAAAGAAGAAAATAGAAAAAGCTCAGATTAAAAATTTATGCGATTTTCTTCGGACTTTTTACTCATCTTTGTTTTTTTTTCTTATGAAATTTTAGATAACCAGAAGCTTTATTTGGGCTTCGTTCATATGAAACTATCCGTGAAGTTAAGAGGAGGAATCGCTCTGTGGGAGCCGCTCGTTTTTTTTTCTCTGAACTTTTTTTGTTTGCCAAAGGGTCAAAAAAAAAAGGTCAGAAACCAGAGATATAATTTCAAACGCTATGTTTTATTTCATGAGCTTATCATTTAAACAAAAAAAAAAAAAAGTAAAATCTCACAAAACTAGTGAGAACAAATATCAAAGAAATCTAGTTCGGGGAAAAAGTACAACATTTCTATCAAGTTAGCATAAGAAGTACCGGAGGGCACAGGAGTAAATGGGCTTGTATGATGATACTTTCCACCACAACAGTACCGGTTTTGATGACAATGGACGTTTTTCTTTTTGGGGCAGACTAAGGTCAAAACGCTGGCGGACGCATCGTGGGGCCCGAGTTCCGACCCGAAGGGGCCGATCGGCGCCCGTTCCCGCCGCCGCCTCCCTTCGTTTCCCCGGGAGCCGGGGCCTATATAAAGCAACAATAAGAACGGCGACCGCGGCGCTTCCAACCGAGTCATCTCCGGCAGCCAGCCTAGCTATCATTATCTGTTAAAGAGCCCGCGTCCCTATGGATCATCATTACGAGGCGCATTAGAAAATACTTTGATTAAACTCCCCTAATCCAGCACAGACAGCTGCAGTCCATTCACAGCTGCCTAATCTCCCCGCCGCTAAATACCACCGAGACAATGGGCAACAAATGACAACTTACGTGATCGGGGGGGGGGGATAAAGGAGGGAGAAAACAAAGGAAAAAGGGGGAGGGGGGGGCTGATTCCTCTATCAAAGGCTGGCGGTAAACAGCGCTGATGGCAAAGCTGTACGGCGCCAGGAGACGGCTGATGCTCTGCGGAATGAGAGGGGACACGGAGGAAGATGGAGGAAGATGGAGGAAGACGAGGAAGAGGGCGAAGAGTTAGGGGACCAAGGGAGAAGGGGAGGGGGGGTGAGACTGAGCAGGAAGGGAGAGGGAGGTAGAGGAGGCGGGGGGGGGCAGACGACGACGGAACGGCATCCTCCCTCACGGGCGGCGGACGAGAGATCTCCCTCGCCGAGGAACCACGGACGTGGCAGGCGAGGGCGCCGACGGGAGCCACCGCCGCCGCCGCCGCTGCAATCAAGACGAGAGGAGCGGACGGGGGCAAGGGGGGGGGGGCGAGGGGGGGCGAGGGAGGGGGGCGGGGAGGAAAAATGAAACTACTCCTCAATGGTACAAATCACCGCGGGGAGGTTATCAGGGCCGTCGGCAATCACTGTAATGACAACATGGTGTGACATGATAGTTACAGCACTCAAAGAAAATCATTCGCCCGGGTCGGGGGAGAGAGACAGGCGGGCGGGCGGCTTCATAAATACTGGTCTGGCTCGGAGAGAGAGAGAGAGAGAGAGTGTGTGTGTGTGTGTGTGTGTCTGTGTGTGTGTGTGCGTGTGTGTGTGTGCGTGAGTGTGAGTGTGATTGTGTGTGTGTGTGTGTGTGTGTGCGTGTGTGTGTCCAGGTCCGTGTATGTTTTTTGAAGAGTATTTAAGACGATGGGTTTGTAAGCAGCCGGTCGCTGAATGGAGGAGGAGGAGGAATAGGTGAGTGTGTTGTGATTGTGTGTGTGTGTGTGTGTGTGTAGATCGCCGGGGAGGCGTGACCACAAAGATTTGTTTGTTTTGATCATTTTGTGTTGTTTTTTTCTCTCATCCGTCATTTTGCGCTGTCTTTATTATTATTTTAATCATCGGGGTTTATTGACCCCGTTGACAGTTTTTCGACGCTTTGGCATCTTTGGCTTTGGCGCTTTGGCAAGTGTGACGGTTGAACCGGGAAAAAAAAAGGAACGACACAAAACGAGGCCGAAAGAGCCGCTTGGCTCGCGCCGCCATGTTCTGCGTGAAGTCGTAGCCGCGGATTCGTATCAAATACGACAAAAATACGCTACAGTCTGACCTTTGAACAGCAAATCGGCAGCTATCACGTAATGTATGACGTGATAAAGTGGGAATAGGTTAAGTCAACGACGCGACTTCCGGTTCATCCGGCTCGCGGGGAAATAAAGGTCAAGGTTCAAGGTCGTTTGTCGCAGTAGACGCAGAAGGCGAACGTAGATTTAGTGAAACGTCCAGGTTTGTTTCACGTGTTGCACAGGAACGTTTCGGCCACGGCTTCGTATCCGGCGCCCACGACGGCGCGTTTCGTGTCAGGAAGTCGGGAAAGTATTTGTAAGGATGGACGAACTGGAAACTGACTCGTCACCTGGACTCGTCCGTTCAGTCTGGTTCTAGGAAAAGAGCAACGTTCTGCACCGTCTGTTCCGTGTGTGTGTGCAGTCATTTCCCTGAGCTCAGGTGCTTCTGGATGAATCATACATACAACACCCATGCTGGGGAATAATGAGGCCCGATGAAGTGAGGACTATGAACACACCCGTCTACACCAACGTGTAGCGTACCGCGGCCGAGCCGCATATTTGTGGGCGTGAGCACGCATGTATTACTGCGCCGGTCCTTCGTGATGGCGGGGGGGGGGGGTGACGGATTGGCGGCCGCGGCGGACGGATGATCTTGCCCCTGAACGGAGGCGGTCCGGGTTAATGCGGCTCGGCTCCACCTCGCCGGCGGGGGTCGGAGGTCGGCTGATGAGAACGCCGTGGCCCTCTCTCTCTCTCTGTGTGTGTGGGCAGTGCAGAGGTCAGGCTGGTGGGGAAAGTGAGTCACTGCAACCACATGGGCCCACACAAACACACACACACACACACACACACACACTGAGGAGGCTGGACTCCTTTGATTCTCCCTCCTCTCGAGGTCGTCGCCGTCGTCGCCGCCTCCCAGGTTTTTATTTACAGAGAATTAGTTAAAACCAGCGTTTAGGCCACAGGAACGTAGCAACAATGTCACCGTGTCACCGAGGCATCGGATCCCAGACTCGTCAAACGGGGAAACTCTGCTACTTAGGGAAGTTTACGCTTTTCACTCAACGCCTGCTGAGCTGCAAATTAAAGTAAACCCAAAAACCCCGAAGGTTAAAGCAGCGTTTGCCGAACGTGGGACCTCGGACGGCGCCGGTGGGTTCGTCGGCGACGTCGACGGGTGAGCAGCCGTGGAAAAAACTGGGGTGTGTGACGATCGCGTACGTCGCGGCTGAAATCGTTGCGTAACAGAAAAATCTTAGTTAGAGAAAAGTTTTAGACAAACAGACTCGAAATCACGTCTCCTCATGCTGATTTTCAAGGAAAAGGATTTATCTGATTTCTTTGCGGTAACACTGGATTTGATTGTTTGCATTTCAGAGGCGAGATTTGACTTATTTTGGTGCAAACGACTGATAATTCGAGATGAATGCGTTGATGTTGCTGCACTTTTTTTTTATACATGTCTTTGCCTCTGAGCCTCAAAACCCAATAAAGCGGCGTCTCGGGGTCGAGACCGGGTCAAATCTCAGGCCTTGGTTCTGGGGTTTTATCCGTCCGGTGTTTGACTCACGTCCTGGATCCAACTCGTCGCTGGATCCCGTCAAACGTATCGTCGTGACTAAATCTCACAATCGGGAAAAAAAGGCTCTTAATCCATGTTGGGTTTAGATCCAAGAGTTTCTGAGGCATCTTGAGGCTCCGTTATTTTAGTGAAATACAAGGCTCACACACACACACACACACACACACACACGGAGGAGGCTGGACTCCTTTGATTCTCCCTCCTCTCGAGGTCGCCGCCGCTGCCGCCGCCTCCCAGGTTTTATTTACAGAGAATTAGTTAAAACCAGCGTTTAGGCCACAGGAACGTAGCAACAATGTCACCGTGTCACCGAGGCATCGGATCCCAGACTCGTCAAACGGGGAAACTCTGCTACTTAGGGAAGTTTACGCTTTTCACTCAACGCCTGCTGAGCTGCAAATTAAAGTAAACCCAAAAACCCCGAAGGTTAAAGCAGCGTTTGCCGAACGTGGGACCTCGGACGGCGCCGGTGGGTTCGTCGGCGACGCCGACGGGTAGACAGCAGTGGAAAAAACTTTGGGGTGTGTGTAGGCGATGCGGCGTGCGTCGTGGCGGCTGAAATGGATGCGTAACAGAAAAATCTTAGATTAGAGAAAAGTTTTAGACAAACAGACTTCGAAATCCGCGTCTCCTCATGCTGATTTTCAAGGAAAAGAGTTTATCTGATTTCTTTGCAGGTAACTTTTTGGATTTGATTGTTTGCATTTCAGAGGCGAGATTTGACATATTATGGTGCAAACGACTGATAATTCGAGATGAATGCGATGATGTTGTTGCACTTTTTCTAGCATCTCTTTGCCTCTGAGCCTCAAAACCCAATAAAGCGGCGTCTCAGGGTCGAGACCGGGTCAAATCTCAGGCCTTGGTTCTGGGTTTATCCAGATCGATGTTTGACTCACGTCCTGAATCCGACTCTGGTCGCTGGATCCCGTCAAACGTATCGTCGTGACTAAATCTCACAATCGGGAAAAAAAGGCTCTTAATCCATGTTGGGTTTAGATCCAAGAGTTTCTGAGGCATCTTGAGGCTCCGTTATTTTAAGTGGGAATGATGCCAAGGCTCACACACACACACACACTTATTTATACCTAAGCGCTGACAAGCGCACATACATTCGACTCGTTAGCCGCAGACCTTCCTAACGTGTGAGCAGGAAATATCACCGGCAGCCACTCGACCCGGGAGCGATGTCTCCTCATCTTCGTCGCTCCTCGCGGGGCCTCTCGGCATCCACTCCTTCCTCCAGACCCCCGCTCCTCCTCGACTCCCCCGCCCTCGTCGCCTCTCACATCATTTGACATCAAAGGGGCCGCGACGAGTCTCGCTGTTTACCCTCCCTAGCAGGCGCTCATTACAAAAACATCAAAATAAGCCGTGCGGAGAGGCAGGGCGAATTAATGATCTCCCCGTGCCACCGGTGCCCCGCGCCTCTACAACAGCGCCACGCTTGGAAAGCAGAACAAATACGCCCGACGCCGGATGCGGATCATCATGTGACGTCGATGCAGTCAGGTGACCAGGCGGCGGATGTGCATCACCGCGTACTCGGGCGCACACACACACACACACGTGCTCTGGTGCCAGAGCCAACGGCTGCTAACGACCGTTCAATTAGCGGAAATTAGGGAAGCATTGCGAGGTCCATGCTGTGACCATTAGTTGTTGGAGAGATGGACGAGGAGCGGGGGCCAGGATTAATCGTCCAGGAGGAGGAGAACACCTGTGGTCGGCAGCCACCGCCCCCGGATGTATATGTCTTTCGCATCCGTCATCGCCAGGTCGGGGCCTCAAGATCGATTTTATTATTATTATTATTTCAAACCTCTTGCCGAGTTATTAGCGAGGTTTCCTCCGTTGGAAGGGCGGGACTGAGGCGAATCCTCGTTAGATCCGCCGATTTTTCACCCCCCTCCCCCGCCCGACCGTCGAATCAAAGTGCCTCGCCAATGCGTCGCGACACGACGCATACATCAACGCGCAGGTCGCCCCGCAACACATGGCTTTCCCCATGCATGTAATGCCAGGTTTTTATTTGGAAATTAATTCCTAATCTAATCTATACAGCCCTATTAATAACTATTATAAAGCACACCCCAGTCATGAATTAATCAGGGATTGGTAATTAGTGTAAAATTTAAATGCATGTTGTAAACCCACATTGAGTGTCTGGCACTAGACGGAGGTGCCAAGCCATCGCTGTACTAATTAGTTTGCAATTATGTTTAATAAGTTCTGTGGAAGCCAATCATCTTACAGTCGGGGAGCTGGGTTCTCCTGATACAGGCGCCGTGGAACCAACGCGCAGGGGCAGAGGGGAACGTCGCAGCATCTTACGCATTTTTTCTCCTCTTTCCCCCGTTTCTCTGCAGCATTTCGTTTTGTGTGGGGACGGGCCTTGAGGTGGTTGAAGGACAGGGCGGCGGGCACACCGCCGCTCGACTTTCTTTTTTTCGACTTCCTACTTCCCGCTCGGCTAACCGCTTTTTTTGTGTTTCGTTTTTTATTTGCAACCGTAACTACTTTTTCTCTCCGCCTCCCTCTGCTGGCAACTTCCCTACATTTCCCAGAATGCCTCTCAAAAAACAAACAAAAGAAGACAATCAACGTCCCTTGAAACCCGCTCTGCCATGCGGTTGAACTGCAGAGAAGCTAATACGCAGATTAAACAAAACCACAAAACACAATAACGCTGGCAAAGTGACTCAAAGTGCTCGAACGTGCGACTAAATATGTAGCATCGATCTATTACTTATCCTGGAGCCATAGTTTTAGCAGTCGAGAGAAAGAAAAAGCTGTTAAACCTAAAAACTGTCTCGAAGCTGCATTTTTTTCTACAAATCCTGTTTATTTCCCTGTTTCCTTTTTGGGTAGAAAGTGACCTCTGACCTTCTTCTCCGGTAGAAATCAGCCGTAACATTGCAGCTCTGGGAAGAAGCTCCGCGTCGTGTCCACGCCGGAACGGCAGCCGTTTGCGTTTACTTCCTCTCCGACCTTAAAATGCAGTTCGCGTCCTTGTGCCGGTCGCCATCACAGCCGAGTCTCGGTTGGGGGGAAAAAACAAAACAGAAAGAGAATTTAAAAAATCTGCAATCGCACAACATCTTTGAAGCATGTGAAGACGTCTCCTCTGTTGAATCCGTCCCATGTGAAATAAACACAGGTTTATTCTTTGGAAATCGGAGAGACTGAAGGCGCCAGTGTCACGTGGACCATAATTAGACCGCATAGATAGAAAAATGTGTTTTAAGAAGTGTCAGCGAAGCGGTGCCAAAGTTATCGTTCGCATTCATATCAAAATTAAAGACTAGTTAACATGATTTGATTTGGGCAAAGTAGACGTCGGCTGTTTCGCATCCAGTTCCACTTCTTTCCCAAATTGCTGCGAATATGAAATCAACACGTTAAACTGCTAATTTCGCATAATGGCTAATTTAAGCTTTATTTAAATTTCAATTTATCCAAGATCTAATCAAAGTCAGCAACGGGCTCCATTATCTGGGAGCGACGCATTTAACGGCAGCGCCCCCCCCCAGCCCCCGAACCCCCCCAGCACCAAACGTTCTCCTCACTCCGTTGACATGATGTGACTGTGGCGTGACACCGATAAAAAAAAACCTGCCGCCAAAACGCGACATAAACAAGCCCCCCCCGCCGTGGCGGCTACGCTGGAAATATGTCAACATGTACTTTCGCTCGTGTCAGGCGACGTTGCGCCCGTTTAAAAATGATTTCGATCGGAAGTTTTTACAAACAAATTCACAGTTTCATCACCTTTTCAAAGTTAAACTTAAATAAAAAATTTTTTTTTTTTTTTTTTTTTTGCTCGTAACACTGCGACCTCAAAAAAACTCAGAGAAAATAAAGGAAAATCTGTTGCGCGGCGTCGCCGCTTAAACTCCACCGGTTCAGCAGAATCCGCTCTCTCGCTGCACTTTTCCAACCCTCCAGACGAAAAAGAAATTAATAAAGAAATCAACACAATGAGCGGCATGAACGCGTGAGCCGCGGCTCGGTATCCTACCAGGCAAGCCGAGCGCACATTGCGAGAGTTCATGCAAAGGCAAGAACAGCCCGTTTTTTCTTTTTCCTTTCGTGAAAACTTGGCCACGGACCAAAAAAGCCTCTAAATGGCTCCGTGGGCTGGTCGACTGAATGGTCAGCTGGAAGCGGGGGGGGGATAAAAAAAAGGGAAAGAGAAGAAGTGGAATGAAAGAAGTCGCCCGCAAAAATTTTAGAATGAGACATTCGTGTTGGGAACACGACGGCTTCGCGGGGCGAGGAGGCGACATATTAGTCGTTAAAACTCTGACGACCCCCCCGAGCCGGCGGCAGCGCCGAGGGGCCTGACGGCGAGGTTCAGCCGGGACCGTTGGCTAAGGTTTGACTCAGACGGGCTGCTCGAGTGTGTGTGAGTGTGTCTGAGTGTGTGTGACAGTGTGTGAGTGTGTGTGACAGTGTGTGAGTGTGTGTGTGAGAGTGTGTGTGAGCCAACAGCCTCACGCTGCCATTTGGACGGGTGCCTGACACCCTCCGTGTTAATAAGAGTAATCAGTGCCCCCATGCCTGCGACCAGCCGACGTAGCGCAGCAGAGACATGGCACCGGCCTGCGCCGCCACCTGAGTGTGTTTACCCACAATGCATGTAACCCCCCCCCCCCCCCAGACACACACACACACACACACAGACACACACACACACACGTCTGTGGAAAGCCCACTTGTCTGCCTGGAAAACCCTGGAGTCCTGGGGGACTGGATTCCCTCAGAAAACACACACACACACACACACACGTCTGTGGAAAGCCCACTTGTCTGCCTGGAAAACCCTGGAGTCCTGGGGACTGGATTCCCTCAGAAAACACACACACACACACGTCTGTGGAAAGCCCACTTGTCTGCCTGGAAAACCCTGGAGTCCTGGGGACTGGATTCCCTCAGAAAACACACACACACACACACACGTCTGTGGAAAGCCCACTTGTCTGCCTGGAAAACCCTGGAGTCCTGGGGACTGGATTCCCTCAGAAAACACACACACACACACGTCTGTGGAAAGCCCACTTGTCTGCCTGGAAAACCCTGGAGTCCTGGGGACTGGATTCCCTCAGAAAACACACACACACACACGTCTGTGGAAAGCCCACTTGTCTGCCTGGAAAACCCTGGAGTCCTGGGGACTGGATTCCCTCAGAAAACACACACACACACACACGTCTGTGGAAAGCCCACTTGTCTGCCTGGAAAACCCTGGAGTCCTGGGGACTGGATTCCCTCAGAAAACACACACACACACACGTCTGTGGAAAGCCCACTTGTCTGCCTGGAAAACCCTGGAGTCCTGGGGACTGGATTCCCTCAGAAAACACACACACACACACGTCTGTGGAAAGCCCACTTGTCTGCCTGGAAAACCCTGGAGTCCTGGGGACTGGATTCCCTCAGAAAACACACACACACACACGTCTGTGGAAAGCCCACTTGTCTGCCTGGAAAACCCTGGAGTCCTGGGGACTGGATTCCCTCAGAAAACACACACACACACACGTCTGTGGAAAGCCCACTTGTCTGCCTGGAAAACCCTGGAGTCCTGGGGACTGGATTCCCTCAGAAAACACAGACACACACACGTCTGTGACCCACTATACCTGGAAAACCCTGGAGTCCTGGGGACTGGATTCGAAAGCCCACTCTGTTGCCCTTGAAAACCCTGGGAGTCCTGGGGACTGGATTCCCTCAGAAAACACACACACACACGCTATTCACTCTCACAGTCTGTGGAAAGCCCACTTGTCTGCCTGGAAAACCCTGGAGTCCTGGGGGACTGGATTCCCTCAGAAAACACACACACACACACGCTATTCCTCTCACAGTGTGGGCAGTGTGTTACATCTGCTCGGGATCAACCCGGCGAGGAAGAGGAGGAAGAGGAGGAAGAGGACGACGCCTCGGGCGGAGGAGCTGCAAACACATCCCCCTCCCTCACACTTCTGTCCTCCGACGTCCCACTTGAACCTTAGATTGAAGCAACAAGGAGCAGAAGAGGAGCTGGTCTCCGCTGTTTGCCTTTCATCTTCCAGGGGTTCAGAGCGGTGCTCCAGCCTGGGGGGGGCGGGGGGGGGGGGCATCGTGAGCCCCCGACGCGTGTTTGCCCATTACGGCCAACAGCCGCCCTGTCAAGCCCTCAGTCGTCCCCCCGGCGCTCGCCGCCGCGACCGAACACATCTTTACGGCGATTACGGGAGGAGGGCGAGGTCGGGGGGGGTGTCAGTCAGCAAAAGTGCGAGCCCTAGTGTGTGTGTGTGAGTGTGTGTGTGTGTGTGTGTGTGTGTGTGTGTGTGTCAGAGAGGGAGCGCCAGCAGCACACAGGGCGGATCAATCAGAGATGTCTGATTAAGAGGGAGGGGGCCGGCTCCCATTTCCCTCCGAAGCACAGTCAATCCCGCCGCATGTAGATTGGGTGTCATTCAGGTTCGAGGCCCCGCCGCCGCCACCGCCGCCACCGCCGCCACCGCCGCCACCGCCGCCGACTTGTGTACACAGACAAACACATTAGCCGCTGGGGCCGAGGGCCGTAATGACAGTAATAGAGCGGCCCCGATGACAGACGACAGAATGGCACTTTGGCCGAGGCGGGAAGACACGGAAATGAGAAAGATTTTTCCGTTTGTTGTCTTTTTTTTTAAAGCCCCCCCCCCCCGGTGAAGGTGCTCATTTGCTGGGGTGAAACTGTTGCTAGGGGCAATTTCTCTCCCATCAAGTGTGTGTTTAATTTTCCTTGTCCCCTTTTTCTTCTTACCCGTCTCTAAGGGCAGCTTGTGTGCGAAGGCTACAATTGATGCTAACATCCCACTTGATTGTACGATTTCTGGGCTGAAGCATCCCCCCCCCACACATGCCCCCCCCACCCCGGCCATTATGAATAATCCTTAAACATACACAGGCTGGATTCTTTGTGATGGGCTGTGGCCCCTTTTGTCCGGGGACACGTCGAGGAGTTTTTCTCCATCAGACTGTCTACTCCAACGGGGGGCACACATTTCTTGGGGGGGGTCGGGAGGGGGGGGGGTAAAGATAGGGCCAGGGTGCAGAAAATACCTGCACAAACAGTGCAAAACACACAGTAAAGGTACATATTCTACTACTGCATATTTTGTTTTTCTAAAAACGCCACTTTGTGCCATTAAGTTTTCTGCAGCCGTGCAATGCAAAACAGTTTAATGTGAATCATTAGTTCTCCACATCATGTGTCTGTATTCGCAGCAGAGACCTTGACCTGGAATTATTGGATCAATGTCCTCAAATATCTCTCAGCTGTCAGATGCCGCTTCGCCATCGTCGCAGTTAGGATCAGATACGACAGGATGGAGGTGCCTAAGCAGTTTTTTTTTGGGGGGGGGGGTTCACCCTCCCTCATCCTTCTGTGTTCGCTGATTACACCCAAATTAACGCAGGATGCCACGTGTGCGCATGTCTACATTCATGCAAACCTGCAAATCCCCACCAGCAGCGGGGGTCCGAATAGAGCCGACGCCCCCCACTCCCTTTGGTTTCTTCCGGGGGAGGCCTGCTCCGATTCGACTCTACAAAGTCAGAGTGGAGAGGCCGGTTGGGAAGGTGGCGGGGGAGCGAGGCGGTGTTTAGCGTGGGGGGGTCGTAACGCGTGAGAGGCTGTAATCTCTCTGTCTTTCCCTCTGCAGATCCACCCCGACGTCTTTCGGTCTCTTCCTCTGTTCAAATTCAACACACGGCAACAACCCGGGGGGGGGATATCAAAGCAGCACCGTTGTCTAGTTATGCAAAATCAGCAGAGTATAGTATTTGTAAACCGGGGCTAGCTGTTCAAACAAAGCCTGATTATATATCTCGCCTCCTCGCGCTACCCTGTCCTCTTTTTCCCATTTTTCCAGGTGAGAAGATTATGTGGCTGGGTTATGTCATTTTACTCAAATTGCACACACCTAACATCCTAGCGAGCGGATGCGTGGATGTAGTCGGTGCAGCGCCACATGTTTGCATATGCGCCCGCGTCGTGCGAGAGCGCGTGGGCATCTGTGGGTGTGTTTGGGTTTTTTTTTGTTTTTTTTTTCCCTTTTCTTTTTTCGCGGCCGCTAACGGGAGCATCGGCGGCGAAAGGTTGGCTTTCGGTGTCGGCGGACCTCTAATTTGTTCCGCCACGGCAGAAGTCGGCTAATGCAGCGCACCTGCCATCCCTGTACCATCATTAGCCGGTGCAGAACGGCAAAAAAAGGTCAAACATAAACAGAGAGATCAGAGAGAGGGAGAGGGAAACACAGGCAGAATGAAAAAAGAAGAAAAGAGCGCGTGTGCATGGGGGAGATAGCGGGAGAGAGATGAACACTAATGCGGGGATGATGAGTGGGTGTGGGCTGCCCAGGCGTGGAGCGATGCATGATGGGAACACTTCACACACCCTGGCGCGACCGCCTCTGATCTTGGCAAACAAGCCTCAACACGTAGGCATGGGTGCAGGGAACGCGGGGGAACGGGGGGGACGGGGGGGACGGGGGGGACGGGGGGTGGCGGGGGAACAGGGGGGGCGCCGGCCGGACGGCTCGCGAGCAACCCGGCTCGCCTGCGCCCTTGCCCGGCGCGATCAGCGACAGATCCGGGTATAATTTGTTTCCATTAATTCTGACACCGAGTGAAGAGGCGGCGGTGACGGCGGCATAAATGAAAAGAGGAAAAACACCACATCCATCATCATCCGTCCCGAGGACCGTCCGGTTCTTATCTGGAAAAGGCCGCATCCGAGAGGAACCGTGCGTCCCTGGGTTCCCTGCCCGGGGGAAGAGAGTTCGCTTTTTTCCTTCGGAGACTCCGGAGGGTCACGTGACCAAAAGCGTCCTTCAGCGTTCCTGCTCACTCTGCTTCTTACAGTGGAAGAAGAAACCAGAGGACAAGCAGGTATCACAGCTGTGCCTGAAATACCACGTTCATGTCCACATTTCACATCTGATCGCACATTACATACAATGCAGAGCAATTCCAGTTTCCTAAAGCATAAGAATTGTAAACTCAAGTAACACGTACAAGAATCCCTCCAATACTCTGCATATGAATTTCATTTCAATATTACAGTTAGGTGCCAACAAAAACCCACTTTGTAGAATTTTCTTTTTCCAGTGGCCCCAGTGAAACCTCCACCGACTCAGTATCTGACGCTGACGCTCAGAAATAATGAGAATGATTCAGTAGTTTCTTCCAGTTCCCACATTCGACCGTTGACTCAAACGCACGTTCAGTCGTGGCCCTTTACGACTTAAGTCAAACTATTAGAAAGTTAAGGAAGCTACAACGATGGTTAATACCTGGGGGGGGGCTCATCCACCATCATAGTCACGTTCAAACGCCGCCGGTTTGTGACGCGGCTTCGTTTTGCCTCCTCGAGGATCCTCGGATCACGGTGGAAGGAACCGACTCACCCGTTCCCGATACCCCGCCGTGTCCAGGCCTTAGGTGTGGGCCCCCCCCACCTCGGTGCCAATGCCCCCCCCTCCCCAAGACTCTGCCTCCGTCCTCTGCAACATCTGTCCATTTTAAATAGGACAAGTGTCGGAAAATGAGACGCTTCCCTGCTCGACGACGCCAAACCTTCCCACCGCTGTAAAAACAAGACATCACATTAATGTTTGTATTAAACGGGGACAAACGCTCCCTGGCTACACTCGGTCTCACATACACACACATGCATGTATAGTGTAAACAGGAGGTATAGACGCACCAAGAGCCGAGACTGAGGAGAGACACGTCTCCACGTACCTGGCTGCCAGGTAATTAATGGCCGTGGTATTCAGGAGTGTTCAGCAAGACAAATATGACAGAGTCAGGGACGATTAGTTAGCGCTGTTTAAGCTACGGTAGCTCTCCGCTATCACCCCCCCGGTGCCAGAGCTCAAGTCCTCCCGTAGGAAAAGCGTCGCTGCGATCGCCGCTCGACCGTGGAGGAACCGTAGGAGGAGAGGGGGAAAAAAACACAAAACAAAAGAAACAACAACAAACGCAGCATCGCGTCGGGAGCCGGCGTTTGTTCAGGAGGCCTAATTGGGAATACGTTTCAATTATCCCCGTGTCACTTTCTAAGGTGCATTTCTTCGGAGGCATGCGAGAGGTTGTAAATCAGTTTTTTTGCACGTGCTTGTGTTTCTGCGCGTCGGCTCGACGATGACAATGGTTTTATTTTTGGGGTTAAACGCCTTGAATTCCCAAAACAACATCCATCCTTTCGTTTCTTCTTTTTCCCGAGCTCGTACGTTGGGATTCATCCAGTGAATTTTTAAGCACAGTGGCACCATCAGTCCGAGGCTTTTAAACGCAGGAACACCCTAATCCATTGACTCGATTAGCCTGTGACACTGATATTAAGCACTGCGGTACGATTTATCTAGGCGGTTAATGTAATTAGGGCAGAGAACCGTGTTCCTTGAAAATTCTAGAGGGGGGAGACAAATTTGAGGGATGAAAAAATCATCGTTAAATGATTATTGAAACCTAAACGGTGTCGTTTTGAATAAATGTCAAAATATCCCTCACTTATCTAAATGATCTTAATCTCATACTACTGACAAACCTCTAACAGAGAATTGTGTTTATCAGTGAGTTTAGAATAATTCCTTCCCAGACAAGGTCACGGATAATAACTTACTAAGAAAACTCTGTAGATTTTCGCCGAACGTGACCTTGAAAGCGCCGGAGCAGCCTTTGATCTGACGGCCGAGTTGTGGGAACCCGTGTAACAGACTGACACAATTACAATTCCCCGCAGTTCATCTACGGACAGATAAAGTCTGTCCCAGCATGGAAGTGGCTTGTGTCCGACGGGGGGGGGGGGCTCCGAAGGGGTGACCTCCGCTCTCCCAGTGGAAAGACGAACGGGACGGGAATAATGATGCGGCGTCGGCGGCGGTGGCGGACGCCGGGTCGGGTTGAGCGCGACACGATGTCCACGCCACCCACCGGCATCCGTAGCGCGACGACGAGCCACGGCGAACAAACGCGCTTTCGTCATCAGCCAGCTACAGTATAAGGCCCCATTTCATTCAGGAAAAAATCAATAGACGCAACAGCGTTTCCGAACTTGTGGCAACGAGGTTTAGAACGACGAGTTCAGCAATCGCAGACTTCTGGGTCATGACTTATTCACAACGCGAGTCACTCCACAGGTATTGGTGGGTTACACGACCCCGAAGTGCCGTTTAATTTAATGTAATTTCATTTTATTGGGTTCCAGTGCCCCCATGATGCCCTAAACACCGTCTCAGAGGCTTCTCCAGCTTGATAAGGGGGATTGAATTTTAATAAGCAGAATATCAAGAAAAATACCGCAATTACACGGCGACAGTATCGCCATTAGTCTCAAAAGAGCATATTTTGGCGGAGCTGAATTCTCATTCATTCAACCACTCCGCCACCATCTCATCCTCTCCACTGGAACACAGGAAGGTACCACCCGGAGCGAGCAGCTCCTGTCGTCGGACACCGTGGAGGAATTTCCACAAACGGATTATTTGCCTCTATGTTCCCAGCGTGCGAACGCAGCCGCCGCGCGTCGGGCTGATTTTAATCCTGCGAGCGGATGTATGGAGGCAGCGGCCGAAAGGCGCGCCCCCCCCCCCCCCGGTAAAATGGTAGCGTCCGCTGGCCCGCGTCGACCCCGTTCCGAGCTGGTAGTCGGCCACTTATCAAAATAGGGGGTGAAAAAAAAAAAAGAGGGACCCTTGCCAAGTCCTCCAAAAAAGTTAGCGACTGGTGCAGCACTAAACAACAAAACAGTGATTGCTCTCGTCCATATTGCCGCTGCGACGAGGCAGCGGTGCCAAGACTCTTGTGGAAAATTCAAAACAAGTGGGTGTTTGACAAGTAGCGACAAACACATTAACGCCAAGGTGGCAGAAATGGTAGCTCAGCGGTGGAGTGGCGGTCAGCACGTGGCCGGGCCTCATGTGTTTTTGGGGGGGGTGGTTGCATCCGAGCAGCCTGGAGCGAGCGAGGGACGCCGGCCGTCCTCCCTGGGGCGACAGCGACGTGAGATTCGTTCATTTGACAACTTTATCACCTGGTATCTGCAAATAAGACTAACTACCTGATAATTAGGCCGTCAGCGACGCCGCGATCGCCCCCCCCCACACAATGACGGAGACATTAGAACGCTCCGGCGAGTTCAGACGGCGTGATGGAGTGGCTGTCAGCGAAGGCAAAACACGGCATTTATTTATTCATCCGGCCGAGCTGCGTGGGCGTCGCAGCGTGGCGGACTGGGCTGTAGGAGGGTCCTCTCGCACTCAGGCCCGGAGGGGCGAGCTGAGCCCCCCCCCACCCACCGCCGCCGTCCCTCATCCAGGGAACAAGAGCCTTCAGGACAAGCTCAGAGATATAAAGGTGAGGGATAAAGCCAGGAGTGGTGGGGGGGGTGTAGGGGTGTGAGACGGACGGATCAGGACACTGAAGGACAGGAGGCGAGAGCCTGAGCCCTGCTTCAGCCTCCATCGCCTCTCCGACCCGACTCCTCCCTCCAGGTCCGACCCCAGCACCCCGCTCCAGGCCGGAGTCCGAGTCCAGGCCTCCGCCCCCCCGAGCAGCTATAATCACCTTATGTCGGGTCTCCGGCGCCACACGAATCCGCCAACGGGGTTTTTTCCTCTAGAGACAGTGATGTCTGGCTGCATCTTGGGGTTTTAGATGGAGGCGTCGGGTTTTTGTATAGTATCTCCACATTACTAGAAGCTGCTGCGTCACTTTCACAGGATGTTTCCAGGCTGTGAGCACTCCCTCGATTATCTGGGGCATTGTTTTCTGTACTGTTAGATTCTCAGATGATGATGATGACAATGATGAAGAATACCTCAAAGCTCCGATGATTCTGAAGCACTCTACATCCACCAGACTAAGTTATCCCCTTTAAACGTTCATGTTGATTCTGCCTTTAGTGGACATTTTCCTGAACTATATTTCTGATCTTGTGAGATATTTAGGCTTTAAAAAAAATAAAATGAAAATAATAAGATTAATTTGACTGTGCTCGCAAACTCATGCACTTCTGTTTCCCCACCTCAAGGCCAGCTCCCAGGCCCCCTCCCTTCCTCCCTCCCTCCCTCCGGCCTCAGCCTCAACATCACCCCAACTCCTCCAGCACTAACCCTATTTCCAGCTCCTTCCTCCTCCTCACCCCACCCCTCCTCCTTTATCTCTCCTATTGTTCTGCTCCCTTCTCCAGCTGTAACACCACCTTCAAATCCCTTCATCCAGCCTCCTCCTCCTCCTCCAGCCCCCCCCGGCTCAGCCTCTCTCTCTGGGCTACAGGCTACTCGGCAGGGGGGCTGCTGGAGCGGGGCAGGTATCCGCAGTGCAGCGTGCTGCGCCTGGTGCTCAGGGCGGCTCTCCGGGGTGAGAAGCCAGCAGGGTTCTGATGAGTTCAGGGTGTCATCTCCAGCTTCCACCGCCCAGGAAAAAAAAAAAAAAAGATTACAGAAAGAAATGAGAGAGAGAGGGAGAGAGGGAGGGGGAATGGAGGGAGAGAGAGAGAGGGGATGGTTGAGTGAATAGGCGTGCGTTGTAAATCTTTCACGGCGGCAACATGCAACCGTGGAGAAGGGAGGGTGACGAGTGGGTGATGGAGAACGGCAGGCAGGGAGGAAAGAGGAGGAAAAAAATAAAAGAGGAAGAGGGAAGAGATGGTGCAGAATGGGGAGCGGATTTGCCTCACTCACTTAATGCACTGCTTATGACAGCTAAAGGGGAAAGTGCGCTGGAAATTGGTGAGGAGGAATTACCAGTGTTATACCGCTTGCCATCTTACAAATGAATACCGTTTAGCCTCGGCATATAAATGAGTGGATTTCGCTTGGAGAGGGAAAGAGAACGAAAGGCGAGTGGTGGAATGAGAGACAGAGGAAGGCAAAGTGGCGGCGCAAGCAATCAGTGGCCGGCGTGTTTTTGCGGAGGTGTGTGTGTGTGTGTGCAAGCGTGTTTCCGTGTGTGTGTGAGAATTTGTGCGCGCGAAGGTACGTGTGCGCGACCGCCGGCGTGCGCGTTTGGCTCGGCGTGAGGCGCTGTGCCGAGCCAGCCGCCTGAAATTATGCAAGCAAGTAACAATGAGCAAATTGAACCTCCTGCACGCTGACACACAAACACGCATGCACACACACAAGTACACACACGCACGTACACACACACACATACATAACACACGTACACACAAGCCCAGCGCAAGGTCAGGCTCAAAGACAAGGGAGTAGGGGCGTTTTAGCAGTGGGTGGGAGCGAAAAACAGATCATGATAAATTGGCTCACATTTTACAAAACGCTGCCCTTAATGCACCTCAGCTAGCCATGCCCGCTAGCCCGGCGCTGGGGCTGCTTTAATAGCAGCAGCTAGCCATTTGTGATATATGAAAACCAGGCTGTGGCACTAATTGTGCAATTACAAAGCGGAAGCGGTACGGTGTTGTGGCAGCGACGGGGGGAGGGACAGGGAAGGGGGGAGGCGGAGAGGATTGTGCACAATAATATCCCTCCCTCTTTCTTTCTTTTTTTTTAATCTTTTCCCTCTACCTTGTTAATCTCCTCGCCCCCTCCTCCGTCCATCTTCCTCTCCGTCACCCCATCGCGGGGGGCTCCGCCCGACCGAGCTGCGCCCCTGGCATCCCTGTAGTTCGTCGAGAGGCGGTGGGAGTGTGCCAGTTAAGCTAAACCACGGGGAGCTGAGGAAATGGGTGGGGTGGGGGTGGGGGGGCTCCGGAGTGCGTGAACATGGCGAGGGTGAGAGACAGTGTAGCGAGATAAGGAGGGTGAGGAGGGTGAGGGGGCGAGAGGGGAGGGGAGGGAGAGAAGGCAAAATTTGTCTTGCGCGTCGATGAAAGGACAATTTATTAGGAGCTGCTCAGGGAGACAGAATATTTTGCCCCAGTGCTTCACAGACTGTCTGGATGAAGAATGGGAGCATATTAGCGCAGGGCCGGGCCCGGGCCCGGGATGGGCCGGGGCCGGGGCCGGGGGCCGGGGCACCAGCAGCCTGACACGGCCCCATCACAGCCTGCTGCAAACACCCCTCGGGGGTCAAGGATCAGGGGCACACGGGGACGGAGGAGGGCTTGGGCTCGGGGGGGGGGCATCCTGTAGTGATGTTGGAGATGAAACCAGACACATCCACATAACAAGGATGTCACATGATTATACATTTATTCAGAAGTGGGTGTTTTTATTTCCTCAGAGCTCCAAAACTTTGCTGGATGACACTACGTTTTTTTAAGTCTCATAAAGCTCTCACCCCTCAGTTTATCCTCATGTTGTGTTAAAATGTTCCTGCTGTCCAAGCTAGAGCTGAGACATTCGATCAATTTACCAGATACGCAGCCGACAGAAGATTAATCAGTAACAAATTATGCTGATTGATTGATTTCCCCAAAACTACCCCACCCAAACACACACACACACACACACACACACACACACACACACACACACACACACACACACACACACACACACACAGAGCTTAAAGAATACAATATCATACACAATTTGGAATCACACACATATAGACAAGCAAAAAAAAAAAATCCCTCCTCACACACTATCATTCAAGCACACACACACATACACACACAGAGCTTAAAGAATACAATATCATACACAATTTGGAATCACACACATATAGACAAGCAAAAAAAAAAATCCCTCCTCACACACTATCATTCAAGCACACACACACACACACACAGAGCTTAAAGAATACAATATCATACACAATTTGGAATCACACACATATAGACAAGCAAAAAAAAAAATCCCTCCTCACACACTATCATTCAAGCACACACACACACACAGAGCTTAAAGAATACAATATCATACACAATTTGGAATCACACACATATAGACAAGCAAAAAAAAAAATCCCTCCTCACACACTATCATTCAAGCACACACACACATACACACACACACACACACACACACACACACACACACACACACACACACACAGAGCTTAAAGAATACAATATCATACACAATTTGGAATCACACACATATAGACAAGCAAAAAAAAAAATCCCTCCTCACACACTATCATTCAAGCACACACACACACACAGAGCTTAAAGAATACAATATCATACACAATTTGGAATCACACACATATAGACAAGCAAAAAAAAAAATCCCTCCTCACACACTATCATTCAAGCACACACACACACACAGAGCTTAAAGAATACAATATCATACACAATTTGGAATCACACACATATAGACAAGCAAAAAAAAAAATCCCTCCTCACACACTATCATTCAAGCACACACACACACACAGAGCTTAAAGAATACAATATCATACACAATTTGGAATCACACACATATAGACAAGCAAAAAAAAAAATCCCTCCTCACACACTATCATTCAAGCACACACACACACACAGAGCTTAAAGAATACAATATCATACACAATTTGGAATCACACACATATAGACAAGCAAAAAAAAAAATCCCTCCTCACACACTATCATTCAAGCACACACACACACACACACACACAGAGCTTAAAGAATACAATATCATACACAATTTGGAATCACACACATATAGACAAGCAAAAAAAAAAATCCCTCCTCACACACTATCATTCAAGCACACACACACACACAGAGCTTAAAGAATACAATATCATACACAATTTGGAATCACACACATATAGACAAGCAAAAAAAAAAATCCCTCCTCACACACTATCATTCAAGCACACACACACACACACACACACACACACACACACACACACACAGAGCTTAAAGAATACAATATCATACACAATTTGGAATCACACACATATAGACAAGCAAAAAAAAAAATCCCTCCTCACACACTATCATTCAAGCACACACACACACACAGAGCTTAAAGAATACAATATCATACACAATTTGGAATCACACACATATAGACAAGCAAAAAAAAAAAATCCCTCCTCACACACTATCATTCAAGCACACACACACACACAGAGCTTAAAGAATACAATATCATACACAATTTGGAATCACACACATATAGACAAGCAAAAAAGAAAAAATCCCTCCTCACACACTATCATTCAAGCACACACACACACACAGAGCTTAAAGAATGCAATATCATACACAGTGGAATACACACATATAGACAAGCAAAAAAAATCCTCCTCACACACACTATATCATTCCAGCACACACACACACATACACACACACACACACACAGAGCTTAAAGAATACAATATCATACACAATTTGGAATCACACACATATAGACAAGCAAAAAAGAAAAAATCCCTCCTCACACACTATCATTCAAGCACACACACACATACACACACAGTTGTGTATCTGCATTCACAATACAAAATCCTCCTGCAGTATGTGGCATTACATACAAAATGCCCTCTCCAAACACACACACACACACATACACACACTTTTCCTGCTCGGTCACATCTAACACATGTGCACAATTCGCACGCATGCGCACACACACGCACACACACACACAAACAGATGCAAACAAACACACACACGCGCATCACAACCCAAATGTCATGCACCATTTGGAATCTGGAGAGCAGAGATGAGCGAGCACTGGTAAATATTGAAAGTATTTATTTCTCTCCGCAGATGAACGGGACGTAATCCTCCAAATATATTTAGCCGTGTTATGGATTTGTTGTCGCTCAATTTGCATGACAACACACTACCTTTTTCACTGCGCACACAGCGGCAATTGCAGCACTGATATCATCTTTATTATTATTGAGCCATAATGTGGCGCTACACAGAAGGGGGAAATTGAGCAAGTTAAGCCTGGAGTAGGAGCAGACACTTGGCTTATGGTGATGGATCGCTTTCAGTAATTTCTCTTTATTATGATTGGCCAAGATCAATATTTTAACAGTTCGGTTACGGCCTTCAGTACGGCGCTTAATATGTATTATTCACGACCTTTATCGGCACGGAGGGAGGCAGGGACGGCTGGGATGTATGGATGAGGGGAAGGGAAGGGCTGACATTTTTCAGACCGAGGGCCCCGCGCTCTGTCGGGGACATGAATGGGACTGTGTAATGGGCACAAATGGAAATGGGCTGCGGACGCGTGGGCGCGTGAGGGAGGGTGGCCGCCGTCCCTGACCGCGGGGATCACGTCCACGGGCCTGGTTTCCATGATATGACAAAAGAAAACTCCCCCATAAAAACAAAACAAAACAAATAGAACACGTTCGCTCATCCACAGCAGCATCCGAACTGGCAGATAGTGACGCTTGTTCTTTGTCCTGGTTTTGGGTATCTGCCTCTGGGATTTCTGCTGGGGGGGGGCATATCTGAGCTCCTATGAGGGCAACAAGAATTCATGAGAGGGGGATGTAAATAAGAATAAACCAAAGAGAAAATCCAATGTCTCGTCCGACCTCTTATGGCAATAACATGTAGTGAACAATATTCATGTGTGATCTAGACATGTGGCAGGACGTGTTATTTATGGCCGTGTACTACTTCTTTGTTGGATTTTTTTTGTGCACCTACGAGTCCTCGTGTATAGATCGTGTGGACGTGGACCGGCACGACGTGACCTCATTTGAACGTGAACGAAACGGCCGGAGCTGCAGTTGGCGAGCATCGAAACGAAGACATAAATTATTTTACGCCGGGCGCCGTCATTTCCGACACGCGTCCCGACGCAGGACGCGCCCGGTCCTTGGCGCCGTGCATTCGACCCTGCCACAATGAGGAGTTTACATTCAAGGGGACCAGTCCTCTGCTGCAGAGCAAACCTGCCAAACAGTCGGAGTCAGAAAATACACCTCTCGTGACATTAATTTGATAATCCCGTAATCCTCGAAACACACAGCTCCCCCTACACTATCAGACCTACCTGTAACACTGATGATGAACACGTCATGTGGATAATATTACGCCATCTTATCCTCGATTCATATTCTAGGTCAGTTCTTCGAGAACAGAAGGAAGCAGGATTCAGGAGAACGATATGGGTATGGATGGGGGGGGGGGGGGGGTATTGCATTGTAGAGCCCGCATCTGATAAAACGCACCGCCATACTTGCCGCCGCGATTTGTGAAGCTGCGAGAGGGGCGTCCGGGATTAAGAGCTGTGACATATTCATATCTGACCAGACTTAAAGCCGCCGCCACACGGGAGGTTCTGTCGCTATCAAAGCCGCAGGAAATCAGCCAGAGAAAGGGTGGGTGGGGGGGGGGGGCTGTGGGTGGAGTAGGGGGGTGGGTGGTGGTGAAGAGATACAGATGTACAGTGAGGGAGAGGGAGAGTGGAGTCGGAACGGCAGAGGATTTCTTACAAAGCTCCCCTAACCATCTCTCAAAAGGAAAATCCTTTGTGCCCCTCTTCCAAACCCGACGCCCTCCCTCACCTCAGCCGCCCTGCCGCCATACCCCCCCCCCCCCCCCATGTATTTAAGTCCCTGCGTGGAACGAATAGGGAGCGGGCCCTGGAAAAGTTTGTCTCGGGGAAGGCCGGGTCGCTGTGCAGCTGATTATATCAGTTTCAGCGGCGGACTGGTAATAGGCTCCTCTTCGAGCAGCCGCTAACCCCGGCTCTCCCCTGGCAGCCGCCGAGAGTGGAATTAATCAGGCCTACTGGGAGCCTCTTCCATCCCCTCTCCGCAGGCGAGCCACTCCGCAGTCATTTACCAGCCAATCCCACTGTCAACCCACTGTCATTTAGGCCCTTTTCATTACGTCCCCCCCACCACCACCACCACCACCACCCCACCCCCAGCCCGCCCCACCCCCCCCCACTCTCTCTGCTGCACACACAACCTCGCTCGTTCCCTCTCACGTCGGATCTGGGAAAAAAAAAAATGAAAAAATGGAAATGGGTGACAGATTAGCCTAATGCTGGGTACTTTTTATAGACGGCCTATTATGATCAGAACCTCTTTGTATCAAACACACAGAGCAGGGTGTTGGGAAACTGCTAAAAAAAAAAAAAAAAGAGGAAATGGACAAAACCGAGCTCATGTATGAGATGAGAAATGACCAGTTTCCCATAGAACTTCCATCTCCGCCCGTAATTAGGGAGCACGTTTACGGGGCCGTCGCCGTCGCCCTAAATGTGACATTAGACGGCCAACTTCGCTCATCTCCCGCGAAAACCCGGGGCCATAACCACCAATTACCGTGGCTAGGTGTCCCCGGGGTGCAGGGCCCTCATATCGGGCTGCCTTCGCCATGCTAAGCCTGCTTAAGTGACCTATTTTGGGCTCGGAGGCAGTCTGTAAAACACCTCTAAGGTTAGATTATCCCATGATGAAATACAAGGCTTCCCTGCCACAAATTACCCACAGATGAAGCGCCGCCAGGTCATTCCTACACCTTTACTCGTGGCCTTTTCTCTTTTTTCACCTCCCTTTCCCCTGCTCCGTTGCTCTGCCTCCCTCTCAACGAGGCAGGGAAATATTCATGAGTAAACAAAAGGAGTGATTTGAAAAATGGCTGGGGGAAAAAGAGATTAATAAAAAGCATGAATAGTGCATTATGGAAGAGCCGAGGAGCCCCCGCCGTCTCGCTGGGGATGGGGGGAGATTGCATTTGGGCTTTATTAAGAGCGGTGCTCCCGGTCGTAGTCAAGAACCGCCCGAAGAGGAGGCAACGCTTGGACGTTTGAGTGACGGTGAGGATGGAAAGAGCACGAAAAGAAAAAAAGCGAATAAACAACACTTCTGACAGCGTAACCACTGAATTTTTGCCAATTTTTAATGAGTAATTTGTCGGATGTAACCAGGGAGCTGAGCTTTGACGAAGTGTCCATACTTTAGTAAAGGCTTTGACTAACTGCAGGAAAGTCAAAACAAAATAACAGAATTCTGCCTGCACCTCCGATGGGGCTGGACGTCTCAAGGACATTTTACTAGCGGCCTCGCCGATGCGCCAGTGGCGGCAAAATGAGGCAGTGCCGGGGCCGGGCCAGACGAGAAGCAGACTCTTTGACCGCGGCCGGCGCAGAGCCGGACCCTCCTCTGAGACCGGGCCAATTAAGATAAGAGGCAGTTAACAGGAAGTGCTTGTTTGACATCCTGTCACGTTAACGAGGACAAGCATAATTGGACTCGTGTATTTAACAGTAGGCTAAAGCGCTGTTAGTTGTCAGCGCTTGTGTTTTTGTGGGCCCTTGAAGGGGAGGAATTCCTTTCATTTCTGTAAACAATAAGGGATATTTTCTGTTGCCCGCAGAAGTTGGGTATAAATGTTAAGACTTTCAAGAACCATTCACGCAACAAATGAGCCACTAAGGACGGAATAATCAAAGACCATCAGTTCAAGGTTGCCTTTGCGGTTTCCCCCATCTCTCCGCCCGTGCTGGCGTTCAAAGGACCGTCTCCAAAACTTGAAACGATAAGGTCGAGTTCCCTTTCATTAACGACTCCAGCTGTTTCCGCCAAAGGAAGCCGTTCGGGTTTTCACCCTGAAAACGAAAAAAAAAACTCAAGTGCCGACAAAATCCCTGCATCGACAGTCTACAAATCATCCCGGCCGGGGCGTTCCTCCTCAGCAGCGGGCGGCCCAGCCTTCGCCGCTCGTCAGCAAATGTCAGCGGCACCGATCTCGCAAACATAAGCCCCCGGCCGACTGGAACCCGGAGCCGCTAAGTCCGGCGTAACACTGTGCAGGTGCAGGGCTCAAGGGGAGCCGCCGGTGTGTGTCGGAGTTCCTGTTTGTTTGGGCTCCCCCCTCCCAAACCTCCCCCCCCCCACCCCGTCTCTCTCAGGCCCCGGGAGGAAGTGAGCTGGCCAGGGTTCTGCTCGGGATCAAACCTGGGCCTCGAGCGCGGGGGGGGGGCGGGCTGGTGTTTATTGTAGCTGCCTGGAAATGACTGGCAGAAAAGCACGCACAGTTTGTCAAAATGAACAGAGGCCAGAGGCATAAAACAGACAACCTCTTCATACAAGGGAGATGACTGGGACCACACTCACTGCATCGAGAGAATTACACAAACGCTATCAATGTCTGCGCTTTAGAGTCGGTTATGAATTCCCACACATATATCCGGAATCTATTAAAAAATCCCATTCGGGGTCGACTTGGAATTAATTCTCCTGTATAAACTCTTGTCGGCGTTTGAATGTGCATGAATGAGATAATGACACACAGCTTGTGTAAACACGGATGCTAAATATTTGAGAATGCAAGTCACTCATCAGCGGAATTATAGTGCTGAATTGTGCTTCTCTGCTGGCTTTGCGATAACCAGGACATTCTTTAACCTGAGCACCTCCAATTAGAGGATTGGAGAAAGGGGTAGGGTGGTGGTGGTGGTGGGGGGTTTTGGGGGGGGTGAATGCTATTGCTTTGACCCGCCCGCTTCACTCGGAGGCACACTCGAGAGGCGGAGATGTGGCGGCAGGATATCGCAGAGGAAAAACAGGCTCAGCCTCGGATGGCCAGGGGCTACCTGTGCCTCTCTATCAATGTAAAACAGACTACTTCCTTGGGCAAAGAGGACATTTCACTTTTTTTTTTTTTTATAAGCCTCCCTTCTTTTTTTTTTTATCTTTTTTTTTTCTTTTCCCGGGCTCACATTAATTTTGAAAGCAGAGGGGAGGCGAGGAAGGAAAGCAAAAGCTAGAAACAGAGAGAGAGAGAAAGAGAGAGAGAGAGAGAGACACACACACACACACACACACATAGACGGGGGCGGAAAGGAAGGGAAAAGACGGGCAGATGAAAAGCATCTCTAGGATACCGGAAACATCTGGTTTCATATATTATAGGCCGAAAAAAGGAAATTGCAAATAGACAAAACTCTTATGTTTTGATTTACTTTATTATTCGATGGCCCGGTGATGCCAGCTGAGCGGTAGGAGCCCCCGGGTTGTAAAATACAGGAGCCAGGCTACGTGACGGGGCATTAGGGACGTCTCCTTACTGTCCCCGCGCTGATTGATGCCGCTTCTAATAACATCCATGACCGCTGTGTTCTGCTCCGAATTACACAAAACTGAAGGGCCATTGTTAATTGGATGAATGGACACAAGGGGGAGGGGAGGGGAGGGGGAGGCAACTTCAGAGGGGAGAGAGAATGGAAATGCAGACTTGAGGAGGGAAGAGAATTGGAACAGGGGGAGTGAAGGAAGAAGAGAAAAGGGATAAGACGCAAGAAACAGAGGAGTAGATAAACATTAGTTTCTGTTATTTCGTTCGGTTCCGGTTTATCTGAACCGTCTTCTCCTAATTCCGCCCATAAAAAGGTTATTCAAAGTTATTCTGGGTTTTGAAAAGTCGTTTTCCATTCGCAAAATAAGATACCGAACCAGGTTAGGGCGTCGAATTCGTGGGTTTCCTGTTTTGTCGGCTGATGAACATGGTTTTCGCATTGGCAATTTCCGGTAGCACTTGGTAAGTCCAATAACCCTGATACATAACACATGAGTAGGAAGTTGATTTCACATATCTTTCCTGTGTCTTAGGGTGAGTGTGGAAAGTATTTGAGAAAAAAAAAAAATTGGAAGAAACCCCAATGCTTCTTACAAACTTCTGGGTTGTTTTTTTAAAAAGCTTAATTTTTGATGCTCACAGCCACAATGAAATGGTGCTTTTAAAGTCTTTACATAAAAAAAAAAAAAAGTACGGCAATGTTGCAGCAAAGCAACAAGTGGGCACTGCCCGGCTCGCCGAAACCAGCCCCGACGGCATGGCCGTGGTGGTGTTTTGACCCTCACAGCCATCCATCCGCTGTGGAGGAGGTGCCGCGCGAAACCGGTGCCAAAAAAACCCTCCCGATGCAGCTGTGCCGAAGCCGCAGCTCCTAATATAGCTGCCGAGGCGCAGGATAACCTCTGAACTGGCCTCCAACCAAGAACACAAGTAGGTGGATTTTCTGTCCGGAGAACGCTGGGGTCAAACTCCGGAGTTATCAACGCCGCACACGAGACAAAGCTTCCTTTTAAAAAAAACAAATAAAATAAAATCTGTACATGTGCGTCTAACTCGTTCTGGCAGGCAAAAGAAATTGGGAACCAGGCAGAGATTGAAAGTTCAGCGGTTTGAGCGCAGCAGGGCTGAGGAGGGACCTGTCAAGATGAAGCGGCACTGGCGTGACGACATGATCAAAAGGGTAAAGGTCTCACACTTCACCAGTAAAGTATCGCGTCGCTCATTTCCCTCCGTATTGACCCAGATGGGCATCTTCTATTTGCCAATTTTACGGCCGAGTTCGGGCGACTCTCCGCCACGAAACATCGGATAGGCTGTAAATCGGCTGCATTCCTGCTTTCTCTAGTCTTTTTGACCACTCCAAGTGCTTTTGCGCTAACGCCACATTCACCCATTCACACGCCGACGATACATCGGGGGCAGCTCGGGCCTCGTGGCCTCCCCAGGGACACGAACCACCGCCTGACAACCCGCTCTGCTACCTGAGGGAAGGTGTTTTTTGGAAAAAGTGGAGTTTCATCCAAGTGGCGCATAATCTTACGCGAAACACTTCATGTGGGTTTTCCTTCCCTTTATCGTCCATCTTTATGTTAGATGACCATTTTCTGCTACGTGCACCCTCACTGACAGGCCCTTATTGTTACCTGCAGACGAGGCATGACCACTGCAGACTGATTTTCTGCCCCAAACTTGCATTATAAACCACTTTCCTTCCTTTTGGCATTGACATCTTTTGTGGGGCTGTTCACCATATGAAATCACAACTGGTGTCGTGCCAGTAGGTACCTGACCCCCCCCCCCAATGACATGTAAATTCTGGTTGACTTGTTTTATTCTCAGTACCTACATCCTCTGCATGGCTGACAAGGCTACCCCCCCCACCCCACCCCCACCACGCCCAAACTTGTCAGCGTGTAAATGACATGCTCCTCCTGAGCAACACAAGCCCAAACTATAAAGAACGAGCCTTTGTGCAAATGCTGCCTGGAACCAACAGATGGGAGGAGGTGAGCTGTGGTCGTCCGCCCGGGCCATTCTCGCCTGCCTCTCCAGTCTGGAGGGGGAAGATTTACGGCGGCAGCCTCGGAAAAAAAGCAGCCCGCAACATCTGGAGACGTGCGACGCCAAGGCATGGTTGGCGGTGACAGTGGCTAATTTAAAGGTAGTAAAAGTGTTAGCAGGGACCTGGGGAAAGAGTGATGGACAGCTGTACCCCCCCCCCTTTCCCCCATTTCCCGGCTGACCAGAGGCGTGAAGACACTGTAGAGGAGGAAATAAGGCCCCGAAGAGGCTAGATCACCGGGGGCCACACTATTCCCCCAAGTTTTAGATTCATTAGCCTGGAGAACGAGCCAGAGAGAGAGAGAGGAGAGAGAGAGAGGAGAGAGAGAGAGAGAGAGGAGGATGGAGAGAACGGGAGCAAGATGACACAAAGGAAAAGATGAAACAAGACAGGCGGTGAATGGGAGAGGAGAGTGATTTGGGGAGAGGGGGAGAGGATCAATCAGGAGGCACTGCTATAATGGGGGGGTGGGGGGTTGTGGGGGGTGACACCCCAATCACAGAGGAAAATCTCACTGTAATTCTGTTTGCTCGCCTCACAATGTGAGCGTAATTGCCACGATCATTTATGGGCGACGGCGAATCTAGCCCAGGATTATTGTTTTCCTCTGACTGATATGAACCGTTCCATTTGTTCTGCCATCCACGGAACAGAGCGCGCGTTTCCTGCAGAATGCCATGTCTCTCTCCCCCTCTCTCCCTCTGTGGAATTCATTTCCACATGACCCCTTCAAAGGAGTCAAAAGACAGCTTGTCGCAGGCACCGGTCTTCGCTACAAAAACCGGCAAATCTAGTAAAAAAACAAAAACTAAACTAAATAAATAAAGAAAGAAAGAAAACTTCCCTTTCTGGCGTACCTGTCCAGAGAGCATGCATATGCATGAGCCCATATGGATGGTGGGAGGAGAGGCAGGCAACTCGATCCCCGCAGTCGAAATCTAAATAGTGAGCTTGACCCATTTTATCTCAGAAATCCATCCATGGTAGGTAAATATGCACCTAGAGACTAGTTGTTTTTTAGCCACAAGTGTGTGTGTGTGTGTGTGTGTGTGTCCCCGACACTCCCAAAACACACACTCGTTTGTTTCAGCCAAGGAGGGTAATGAGACAGCCCGCTTCGGCAATAAGTTTAATGTCACAAAGAAAGGTCTTTTTTGTGGGTGTTTTTTCATTGAGGGAGCTAATTGCTGAAGAGAATTAATTAAAAAAATGTTGACTTGAGAATTGTACATTGATTACTGTAAATATTCTCCAGAGTTTTGCTCCACTAATTGAGGAGCATTCTGCCTGGCGCATCTTATTACGTGGGCTAGTGTATTAGCTGCAGCCCATCCTTGCCAGTATTGATTTTTTTTCTTTTTTTTGTGTGTTTGCTGCTTCTCTGATGAAGTGCATTACGCTCGGATCGCCAAAATATCTGAATAATATGCAAGCTGCAATTAGTAATATGCAAGTGATAGATGGTTTAGCTAAAAATATGTCAGCGTACTTGTGTGTTCTTTTTGGTCTGGGGCTGGGTTTTTTTTTTTTTTCATGGTTTGGGTTCCAGCTGAAGGGGAAAGCCAATGGAAATATGTACAATTTTTGGGGGCAGTTTGGGGAAGCTTCACGCCTGGTTCAACATGACAATGCCCCTCAACTCAAAAAGGGGTAAAAAGAAGATAATTTTCCCATTAGGTTTGGTGTGGAACGGTGCGCCTTCTCGGAGCCCTGAACTCAGCCCCCTTCACCGACAACTGGAATCAGACCGCGAACCAGGTTTTACTTCCCACTTATCGCGGTCAGCACTCACATATGGGTTTTGGTGTCCGGATACTTTTGGCCATGTTGCATGGATAGAGACGGTAGAGATTCATCTGCATGTAGAGGACGTACGAGACCGTCGCCACATTAGTTCCACCTGCTTTAAGCTTCTCTAATCAGCCCGACGCACACTTTTAACCCCTCGAGTGCAGGCGGCCCGGTGCCCGTTAACACTACTGTACATGCACACGCAGGGATACACGGCTCGACGAGTGGGAGACCGAGGCCTTGTAATGAAACATGACTAGTGAGGGGTAACCAGTCAGGCAAAGCTGCAACATCAACACCCCCCCCCACCCAAACTTTACTCAGAGCCAGAGAGAGGGAGATGAAAGGGGAGAGAGAGAGGGAGGGAGAGGGAGAGGCCGAAAGCTGGAGAGAGGGAAGGAGCTGCACATGTCGACCGGATAAAAATTCAATACGATAAAAAGAGGGAAAAAAAAAAAGTAACACGTACAAGTGCATCAGCTACTGCCTCCTACCTGGGAGAGAGAAAAAAAAAGACAGATGGAGGAAGAGCGGGAGAGGAAGTGTGCTGAAAAAAGATGTGAGGTAAAAGATTGGGAGAGTCGGCGGTGACGGATGCTGAGGGGAAGAGGGGGGAAGAGAGTGATGGAGACAAAGTGGGTACGAGAGGGAGCGAGGAGGATAAATGAATGGGACAGATTAGTGGCAAGAAAGTACGAAGGGGAACTGGTTTTAAAATGCTGCAAAAAAAACGGGATGGTGAATGTTGTGTTCTCATTAATAAGTTAGTTACAAAAGCGCACTTCACCCGACCGAGGAACCGGCGGCAGCGGGCGCCGTGACGCTCCGCCAAACGCCACCCCGTCCCTGACCGGTCCGACTCAGAGAGATCCGGCGTCGGTCCGAACTGTGGGGGGGGGCTACGGGCCCAACGGACCCGTACAGACCTGTACCCGAACTCGCGGCAATAAGCGAGGGGAGAGCAGATTTAAATTAATGAATAGAGACTGCAGGCAACCTTGAAAATAACAATACTGAAAATTTACATTCAAGCGCTTTTTAACCACAATTATCTCTGTTTTGTGCAACATGCAAAGGTAGAAACCTTTTGGGGGCTACTTGAATTTTGCTTTTTCTTGTTCCTCTTTTCATATTCAACACATTGCGGGTACTCTCTACTTCCCGTTTTTCCTCCACCTCTAAGTTCCCCCTTATTCTGGTCTCGTTTTTACCCCCTCCTCCCCCCCTCTCCACATCCGACTGGGAGTGTATCTACCTATCCAGGCAACAGTGCCGGAAGGGTCCCCCAGGGCTATAGTCCTTTTGCTCCCGGCTGTTTGATGTTGAGCCGGCGCGGATGAACCTCAGCCCCCGCCCAGAGTTTGCTCCCCGATCATCAAACACCCCGGCTGGGTGCCGGGCCAAGGCTGTGGCCCTAATCAAACACGGCGCCTCCACGGACCCCTTCACGCACACCGAACTGGGGGAGAGGGAAAAAGAAAAAAAAAAGACTAATTACCGAGGCAACCTTCAGAATCGCTCGGCGGTCTCTAACACCGGCGCAAACTCCTGCTACTCGGCGATCGGGTTAGGTGTGCGCGTGTTGGGTTCTGCGGCGAGGTTGCGCGCCGGAGGAAGCAGAGATTACAGGCGGAGGGAAAAATTCCCCATCGGCGCTCGGGAAAAAGATCTAAATATACAAGCAAAGACGTTGGCTTCAGTTTGGTAGCTTATCTGCAGTGTGTTCGGGCTGCAAAACGTGAGAGCTGTCGTTCTAAGCATTTCATACCCGTGTTATGGGAAGTTTGGTGTTGCTCCAAATCGGAAGAATTGCAATGGGGGGGGTTGGCAGAAAAAGGAGAAAGACAGAGAGAGGGGGAGGGAGAGAGGGAGAGAGAGGGGGAGAGAGAGGCTGAACCCGTCCTTGGAGAGAAGGCGAGCGCTCGATTTTCTGTTTGCTGCCATTTGTCTTGTGCTGCTAAGAGAGATCAACAGTCCTCGGCACACAGATCAATATTCTCTTAACCCGCACCTAATCTGGCAAGAGTTTCCTCCAATTTCACCTTCCCCTGCCGCCGCCGCCGCCGCCGCCACCTCCGCCTCCCCACCACCTGCCTTCCCTCCACTTTTATTTTCCCTCTTCTCTCGTTTTCAGCAATCATTTTTGGGCGTCGGCGTGACAGCCATTTTTCATGCTCCTGGTCCGAGGAGGTGACATAGAAGGGAATGATGTTTCCTGACGCGAACGGAGAAAGTGTGTGTTAGTGTGTGTTAGTGTGTGTGTGTGTGTGTTGTACGTGAGGAGGGAGGGTGATGGATACCATGTGCTGCTGGGACGGCGTAGCTGCCGTCAGGGGCCCCCTGACGCCTGAGAGATAGACTAGCTGCCTAATCGGCCGCATGACACCGCAAATTCAGCTTCTGTACCCCCCCCCCACACACACCCACCTCACACTTCCTCCTCCTCCTCCTCCTCCTCCTCCTCCTCGCCGAGCATCCCTCACACCTTATCGTATCTCCTGCGCGTCTCGGCAACTCCCAGCGCGCCGTCGGAGCCGTTGTCGGAGTTGTCCTGTCGACTAAATGGAGCGCTGTCACTGTGTTCCTTCGCCGCGATGGTTACGGGAAGGGAGAAGTGGGAAGTGTGTGAGTGTGTGAGTGTGTGTGAGTGCGTATCGGCACTCGTGTGCATGGTTTTTTCGCTGGCGAATTTCATTACAGAAAAAAGCTTTACGGGCTCCCTTAGCCTTGTATTTAAAAAGGGAATTATTGTGCTTGTTAATTGTTTGTTTGGTACATTGAAAAATTAATTAAATTTGCTGTTTAGATTATTTCCAAGCATTGTCTTCCCCCTTCGCTCCCAACCAGAGAGGTTTTATTCATTTTTGCAGCTGTTTTATCTCTTCTTGATGTAGAGTTTTGGAAATTTGTCTTTCCTACTTCTTTTCCACTGCTGGTTGTGTGGTACCTAACATTTCTGTTGCTTCAGATTTCCCTCTTGATGATTTTAAAGTAGAATTAAATGCATTATATATTTTTTTAAATCCCCCAGTGACAAGCTCCCACTACTCCCCTATAGTGACCAATGGGATATAATAGTCTACGGCACTGGTTCTGTACCTTTTTTGACTTGTATCTCCTACTTGCAACCGTCCGTCACAAGTTGCACATGACCATCGAATATGAGCGCTTAAAAAAAAATAACGTTCCTTTACACATCGTCTCGCTTCACTATGATTTATCACCACCCCTTTGGGGGTAGTGATATCCCCCCCCCCCCCCCCCCCCAGATGTCAAAGACTAGAACCACATGATCCCGACACAACAGATCCAGACACAGAATCGGATTTCGGACCGAGCTTGGGCTTTTGTTTGTTTGGTCGACGGAAACGTAATTTATTGAGGTAACTTATTGAGAAATGTCTCCTGGTCTGATTCGGGCTCATGCAGAATTCTACAAAAGTCAAAAGGGGAAACATCTATATCTATCTTTCTATCTATAGATAGATAGATATGCAGTTAAGGGGGAAATATTGGGACAGATATTTCTGATATTTCGTTGGAATTTAAGCGTAGTTATTGTCTGACCCTCTGTGCATGTGTGTGTGTGTGGATAGGTGGATGCTATTGATGTTATGCCAGTGACACTGATCGTTTCACGGCGTTTAACCATCCTCAGCTTCCTTCCGATCCTTCCTAACCCCCATTTCTCAAGTCTGTGCGCCGATCCAAGGTTATGCGGTTCCTCCATTTTCCCTCCGTCCTGCTTTGTCACCGGACAAGACAGGTCAGGACAGGTCAGGACAGGGAGCGCATATCCGCATTTTCCCCCCAGTGCTCCGAGGAACGCCAGGAGCCCTGGACGTCCTCTCCGCCCCCCCCCCCCGACGGGCCCGGGGGAGTGATTGGCAGGCCACGAAGAACACAGACCCTCTTTCACGGCGGCGGCCCGAAGTGGAGGGCTCCTTCCACGGACGTACGTCAGCCCCCCGGGGCAGACAAAGCCCGCCAGTGTACGCTGCCTGTACCCGGGAGGCGAGTGCCACACACAGACACAGTAACAGGAAGACGACCGGTTCAGTTACCGCGCAGGCGCGAGGACGCCAGGAGGAAAAAAAAATGAGAAAAAGTCAGCGAATACGTGAAGGAAGAAGAAAAAAAAGATGCTCGCCTTTGCATGCGTGCGAGAACATGTCCCACACACACTCACCCATGACACCACGGGTCCAAACGTACACAAAACAGGCACAAGCTGTACAGTACGTGCAGGCACGCAAGGACGGCGCACACACACACCGACACACACACAATAGCCGCTTTATTTGACTGGCTGGCATAACAACACAAGCCAGCCCTGCTCCAGACACGCGCTGTTCACAGGATTATGTCACAAATGAGATGTTTATAGTGCTGCGTGAGTGTGTGTGGGAGTGTGTGTGTGTCAGTCTTACAGTGAGAGAGAGAGAGGGCGTACAGTACGGTGATCTTGTGTCGATCTGACATTTTTAAAACATCGAATCTGCCCGAAAACAGAAACCAAAGTCGCGGAAAAATTGATTTAAAATTTTAGCGAAGTTGTTTATATTTTTGGTTAATTTCAAGGAATATTCTGGTTTATTTCAACTTTCATTTCATGTCTAATTTTTTTTTGTTGCTAGTTTTGGTCACTTTGCAGCAACGCTAGGTCAAAAAAAAACATGAGAACATAAACCAGTCCAGAACAGTCAGAAAACAGTTTGTGGCCAGATCATCCAAGACCAGCTTACTTAGAGGCAAAAGCCACAGTGCGTGCGAGGAAAACTACAGGCCAACCGCATACGGCAGAAAGCAAGCACGGGCAAACCTGAACAAAAAGGGGTCGCGGCAGATCTCTGAATCATGCCTCACGACGGGTGGGGAAATAATTATACCACAAAAGGATGCCGAGGCCCAATCGGTGTCTTTTGAGGTGAGTACAGGGATGAAAAAAACAAAAAAAAACAAAACAGAAACAAACCAGGGACATTCCTGATTAATCAAGATGTTCACCTGTTTTCTCCCAAAAAATAAGACGAATAAGACGAATAAGACGAATAAGACGTCCCAACGTCCCAGGATCGTCAGGTATCTTGGAAGGAAAGCCATTTGTGAACAATACTGACAATCTAATTAAGCAAAACAATGCAGGTGTGTATCCGTCTGCACAACCACAGATGGCAACACTGCCGTCCTGGCACCAAACCCAGGGAAGGGCCCCGTCGGGGCCCCGACGCGGGGCCCGTTCCGACGCCGTCCGCTCGGCGCGACCCCCTCGCCGTGTCTGAATGGATGCTACTGTACCGTCTGGAGCGGGGCCTGCGTCCCAGGTTGGCAGGGCCGACCGTTTCCAGACTGCCGGGGCCCCGGCGCTAAGAAGCATACAAATGCAAACAGCGGCAGAGGAAGGCGCTCGTCTCTCTCTCTCTCTCGCCAAGCATCTGCTAAGCATTTTAATGGGGATCAATGGAAGGGCAGGGACAGGAGATCGGGGGGTTGATTGGCTGGCTGGCTTGTCGGCCCGGTGCTCGCGCAGCCGCCGCTCTCCCATACTGCCCCGCGCTGCTGTTTACAGCCAACACAAGCTGCTGCGCCCTTGCCCGCGCGCTCTGCACCAGCTGATGTGTATATCCGTGCTGCGTGTGTGCTGTGGGGATTTATATATGAGTGCGTGTGTGTGTGTGTAGACTACGTGACGTGTGGTACATGTGTATATCTGCATGAGGCACTGGTTTATGCTGTTTGCGTACGCATGTAATTATGCATTTGCATTAACAACATAATAAATGCATCTGTTGGTGGTGTTACATGTGCATGCATTTAATTGTGTATACTGCACCAACAAGTGTGTGCGGTTGT